>JAZHYW010007568.1:0-20344 GCA_037355805.1 Ixodes ricinus
AAAAATAAATACACGCAATCTACAAACCTGTGAAAAGCAAGAAAAGAAAAAAAAATTCCGCGAAAATGATTTGGGATTATTTTTACCGGTCTAGCACTCGGGACCATATTGTACGGGTCCATTTTGTCCGGTACCATATGGCCTGGGACCATAATGTCCGGAACCATATTGTCCGGATCCCCATTTCAACATAAAATGTAGTATTTTGATTGTAGTTTCCTATTTACTAATATTGCAAAACACAAAAAATAAATATTCCTTACTAAATTTGCTCAAAGAGTCTTAGTGCCTTTGTTTCGTGAATATTTTGAGGTAGTTTTATATGTTGGAAACTCGACCGATGCACCACTAAGCAGCTCTGTTCTTAAAGCACTTAAAGCTCTCTTAAATCACTTCAAATAATCTCAACAATGCGTTTGTCGAATAGAGAGGTGGTTTTTTCCAAGCACTGAGCACACCTCGTTTGATCTCTTTGAAGGACGCAAAGTGGTCGGTGCGGTTTATACCGTTTAGTTATGCTGGGCCTTTCTGCGTGAAGGCTTGCTTTTACACCGCTATCGAATTTTTATGCGCAAGCTTGTTTTTTTATTTATACAACAGCGGAGCGTTTTCACACACGGGTCAAAAAGATTCCTGGTGGTACCATTTACTTCTTGTGAAGGAGATATACTACTTCGCAATGTTTTGGTCTACCATGCATACGTCCCATGTACATAAATGTCTTCACCCCGGTCATGCCTAATTGCTTTCTCAACTAGTCCAGCTAGGTTTTACGTATTTGGTTTTCGTCATAATTCTATCTCAGACGGTAGAACACAGCTAATCGCACCTCGTGCAGTCAATCCGGAGACATAAAACATGCCTGATGGGCGCAACCAACATACGAGGACCACAGAGAGGCACTAATGGATACTTTTGGCAAGGTTGACATCAACGCCAGCACAACGCAAAAAATCATATTCTCAAAAAGTGCATGAACTAATCGGTTCGCGGCACCCTAACCGGTGCTTGACCTAACGGATGCGGCGAAACTGTCTTCTAGACATTGAAAAACAAAATGACAACGTAATCAGTGCATATCACAACATGCAAAAAGTCCGCCCTAATCGCTCTATGCGTCCCGATTGAAAAGTTATGTACAGTGTTAACTTTTTTTTCCTGCAGCTATATATTTTTAAGGATACGGTCCATTTATCACATGTCGATTCGTCACAGGACGACTGGTAACAGGCCCGTTGGTCACAGCGGAACATTGGTCATAGGATGATTCGTCACGGGGGCAACCCGTCGCACAATGGTTCGCTTGAAGTCCTGGACTTCTTATATCGGAATAGTAAAGTTTCTTTCTCAAATGTTTTCTATTCGAAACATATTTGTACATCTACATTCTTTCTAGCAACCTGAAACAAAAATTACGTGGTATATATGCATGCTCTAACGACTATGCACATCCCCCGGCATTGCATACATTTACATGCATATTACTTTTCAATAAGGCATCCTGTTCTATTGTTCTAACTGCGCACTCGTCAGAGAACATAGCTAGTTACTGAAAATTGCGATTTGTAGATTATTATATCCTTCTCTGCGCTGTCAATGTGACCAACTGTCCAATGGACGAGTCGCCCTATGACGAATGTTCCTATGTGATGAATTATCCTGTCACCAGTCGGCTTGCCACAAGTGCGCATTTCACGAATTATCCTCATCCCATATTTTTACCACCCCTCCTCTACCCTCAAAACGTAAAGCTTCACCTCGCTTCAGGTAGACTACTATTTCGTCCTACACTTTCCATTTTATACAATTTAATTATGTTTTATTGCAAGATAAAGAACAACCTGCATGTGAGCACTTAAGAATAGGATTTTCGGGAAAAAATTTGATCATATGATACGGCTAAACAGAAGTTATTTTGTCGCAAATGACAGAACGCAAAAGAATGCTGATGACGTCTTTGTCAAAAATAGTTTTGAGGACGACTACCGGAGTGAGATTTTCCTGTGGCCAAACGAGCAGTACACAGGATCGCAGAAAGATTTTATTTTTCAATTTTTTGGTGACCCCAAAGTCATGCTCATCGCCTTCGCTGGATTGACTATATAGAACGACAACTACAGCACGAAGGGTGTTTCATGGCGACGGATTAATGCTAGCGTCGTTTTCATCGCTATTTTCATTGCCTGCTTCCCTTCCCCTGTACTAAGTAGCAGGCCGTGACTAACCTCTCAGGTTAAGCTTCTCGAAAATTATAGTGCGAGTATGGAAAAATAGAAAACGGAAAACAATGGCGAGAAGGTTAACCTGAGAGTAGTAGTAGTAAGCGTTTTATTGAAAAGGTTTTCAATTTCAATAAAACGCTTACTACTACTACTCTCATGTTAACCATCTCGCCATTGTTTTCCGTTTTCTCTTTTTCCACACTCGCACTTTAATTATCGAGGAGGGTCACACGCTTTTGCCTGACTCGAGAAATAGACAGTACAGATAGAAAGAAACAAGTTTAAAATGTATTTATTATTCACGGACTGACTTCTTGCCAATTTTGAGCAATCGCTGCTATGGCATATCAGTGGCGCGTACACTGCGAGCGTAGGGCCGTTTAATAACACTGTAGGCGATGCTAGTTTTTATTTCGATATCGCCAAGTTGTCGCAGAAAAAAGAAGCGTACCAACACATAGGAAGCACGTAGCGACAGCAGGCATTTACGTAAAGCTTGAGTCTTTCCATGTAGGTGTCTTTTATGATAATGCAATGAGTGACTCACAGAGGACTCTAATTTTAAGTGAATGTCTTGATTCTTTAACCAATTAACTTATTATTTCGGTACCAGTACTGGGCAATTAAGCTCATTAAGAAATGACCATCAGGGCAAGTGCACAGCGAAGCACTCACAAACCCGCATCTGGCCAAAAAGGGGTCAAGCAAATACTGTATTATTTTTTAATATTGATATTTCTAGCTACCAGAGTCCCTTGCAAGACAGGAAATTCATTTATGACAACAATTATTTCTGCAGAATTAAAACGTAGATTTGCTGTATTTTAGAATATTACACTAAATAAATAATGTAAAAAAATATAAATGTTTAGTTGTTACAACAACATATTTGCCTTAATAAAACAAAAAATGTCTGGAATGTTCCGTAAATAAAAATATATTCATATTTATACATCACAAGCCCCTATGAGGGCATACATGCAAACGTTTCAAAAGTACGACGGTACTTAAAAAACTTTAAAAAATATAGCCATATAATTAATTTTCGAATAATTGAAAGATGTTTCTACGGACGCGCCGTGCCCACAGTTCCTGTGTGCAAACGTTCTTGCTTCAGATTTTACGGCGTCAGCAGGTAGCCTCAAGCTCTCTAGAGATTGTTGTCGTATCAACAAAATACTCTGCTCTCTCCACGCCCCAAAGTTGGGATTACAGGTCACACATGTAATGTATCGTTTACTGTACTCAAGCGCCTTTTCGTATATCTTATAAAACTATTATGAGCGTTTCTTCGACCATGCATGGCTTTCAGGGAGTTACATGCCCACTACTTGTGTCTCGCATTGCACCAAAGATGTGATGAAAAAGTTACCGTCGAAATCAATCATTTATGGTGGTTAAAACAAAATTAGGGTCTACTAGTTAACTTTCTAACATCGGAAAAAATGCCAGCCTTCACGACATTTGACCAAATGTTGTAGATCGATTCGATGAAACGGCGTTCGGTGAAGTGTGTGGCAAGCGGGCAACAATCTGCGCGCTGACGTCGGCAGTGACTTTCAGGGGCGCACCGCGGGCACAAGCGCGAGCTCCCGATTAGTTCGCGAGTCAGGCGAAGACTAAATTGCATTTCTTGACCTTTTTGTGGGTGAGCATTATGCACCGATCCCCACACATATCACCTCATTGAATGGAAGGACCTCCGATTCAATGTCTGGATTTGCTGTATTCAATGAAGGGTGTGTATTTTTCAGTATAAATGTGTATACATTAAAATTAGTTACACGCTGAATGAGTGTACAGAAAGCAGTAGGAATGGTAGAATGTTTGTGTTGCGTACTCTTGTAGATATTAGCTACATTATGCCTGCTATAATTGCTCCTCAACATGTGGCTATGATTGTTTCCTCCAGCTTCATCAATTCACAGGCTTTCAGCGTTTAAAATTTAATAGCTAAACTGAAACGTCTAGTGTTTCGGAATTCACATCTGTTTTGTAATGCCGTATTTAGATTTTCAGTAAGATATGATCAATACGAGAAAACTAGATACACAAAAAAAACAAAAAAACGGCGAAGATCAGGCAGACAATGCGGAAACTTTCACTGGGACCATTTTTTTTCTTTCGGGTTAGCACTTCGGGCCACCCTTTCCGGGGGCAGTTTGTCCGGGACCATCTGTTTGGGACCATTGTAAGGCGCCAAAAATGCGGCTAATTAAAAAAAAGAAAAAAAGACGCACTTAGGAAATTGAATTCGCCCCTTTGATCTATCGCCCAAACGTCCCGGATGCCGACGCATTCGCGCACAGTGCGACGAAAGTTACAAACTGCGTTGTTAGTTTGTGGCGCACATGACGGTGTTTTTGAGACTTCATGGTGCCCTTTTATACGCTACGACGAAATTTTTAGGACGATGCTACTGTCAGCTTCCCTATCCGATGCGGTCCGCTCCAATACCCCTCTACGACATGCTCCGCTGTTCATATAAAGCCCGCTCCGCTATCAGCTTTGGCCCCTTTGCAGCTATCCTATGTTGCCCACTACGATATCTGCTGCGTCCCGTTCAGGGGCGGCGGAAAAAAGCTCACCGGAGAAAAGCTCACCGCAAAACCGGCAGATGCGGAGAAAAGCTCGGCGGCATTTGAGCGGATGCGGAAAAAAGCTCACCGATTTTTTTAAATGTTTGTTAGCTTAGCGGATTGTGTGTCACATGTTCCAAATTAACACAATTAGAATTCGTCACTTTATTAAAAATAAGTGTCCTATTTTTTGTAATATTCTTGAAGTTCATTTGGCATATTTACAAACTCGTCAGAAATTAGTAATCACCCATTTTGTATAATAGTGTATACACACACTCAAAGGTTTCAAACACAGCTGAAATTTTATTTTCCAAAACCTGGATAAACAGAAAAAAAAACGAACTAATAAAGGGAAGGGAACACCCCCAAGAACACCTCTTTCCACAAATGTACATTCCGTTAGTAACCAGGAAGATGACGGCCTCCGCGACATCCTCCAAGATATATGGTATACAAAACCAAGGCCTATTAATAGCGTTTCCGTGACGTAGTATTGCGAGCGATTCCTTTATCAAACGTTTGTGGTCATCGTTTTCTCTTTCTTCGACTGATGTCACGTCCCATAACGGTATACAATTCTTATACAGTCGGAATGTACATTTGTGGAAAGAGGCTTTTCCCTTCCCCTTATTCGTTCGTTTTTTTTTTCCTATTTAACCATGTTTTGGAAAATAAAATTTCAGCTGTGTTTGAGACTTCTGAGTGCGTGTGTCGTTACCTGCAGTCTCGTTTTTGTTTTTAATCATGTTTAATGTACATTAGCTCATTTGCGCCCTTACGTTTATTTTATAAAGCAACGTTGGTTCCTTGTCATATTTTTATTGCGGAGAAGGCGCCGTGTAACCGAGCTTTCGGTTGCACGTCAAAAGATCCCCAGGTGGTCCAAATTAATCCTCAGTCCTCCGCTGGGGCGTGCCAGATGCCCGTCGTTGGTTTGGCACGTAAAACCCCCAAATTTGACTTGATTTTTTGCCTTGTCATATTTTATTATTTTATGCCTCCACGCCTGCTTAACGGGTACGCTGAATTCATTTTGCCCCTGAATATTCATTTCTGTTTTTGCTCTAAAGCACACGAAATAAACGCCGAGGAGTCAGCTTGGGGAGAGACAATAAAGGAGGATGAACGGTGAGAATTGGACAATCCACAGTGCCAGGACAAGCCGCGCACAGAAGGCGTAGCCCTACGACTGAATGCCCTCAGCGATTGATTTTGAACGCGTTTTTTCTGTATGTACCTTCCTGACATGGTTAGACACAACAGTAAAATAGGCCTCTCAAATGAATCTAGTTTTTCAGCGAAGTTTTAATCTTTTCCGCGTCTTTTTTACCCTTTCTTTTTGTTCCACGATGTTTGCGCCTATTGTCCGCGATAAGCGAACTTTTTTTTATTGTTTTGGTCTCTCCGACGTTTCTTGCACATGACGCAGCACGCGGCCGCAGGAGCAGACTGAAGGCGCAAGAAGGAGAGGAGGTCACCGGCGGATCGTAGCAGGACGGTGAGGGGAGGGATGGGAAAGAAGGGCGCGATTGTGATCGACGCGCGAAACTACATTTTGAAAATTCGTAAAGGTCGATACGCCACGTGTCGCTAAAATCTGGAACTAAACTGCCGTGTCCCCGGTAGCCGGACTTGACAACGATACCTTACAGCAATGAAGGAAGGATGTGAACCTGAGCCCTGGGGCCTTCGGACGGGCGACACCAAGCCGCACCCCGGCCAAACAAGGTTCATACCGGCAATCTGATAGGCGTACAGACAAAGAGAACTGGCGGGGGCAAGACAGGTAAAAACGCCTTGGTAATTCACGCGCTAGCCTTCAGCCGGCTTCTAGATTTGCTTACGCTTATCAGAAAGCAGATCTGGCAGCCGGCTAAAGGCTGGCGCGTGAATCACTGGAGCGAGTGTACCTAAGCCTCGTCTCAACCACCTTCATTTCTGTTTCCGTGAAACCCGAGCGATGCGCAGCACCTGTGCAATGTGTACCAGTCAGAGCGCCGAATTGATTTGCTGGACTTGAGTTCACGAAGCAAGTGCTTTGAATACCGCTTCGGGAGCTTTGCCCGCAATGGCGCCATAGGGCATCACCTGTTCCACCGTTTTTTATGTCAATAAAATGTTTTCATTTGTGGGGACCGTTGGTCACCCTTCCCCGATGGCCGGTATAACGGCCGTGGTTCGGAACGCTCGCCCTGGCTGCCGTGAGCAGTGTTGCCATCGCTCGGCGTCAGAAATCCGCCAAAAAGCAATAACAAATCCGCCAGATTCCGCTTGATTCTAATATATATCCGCTCAACTTCCACGCTAAGATCTATTTTAGTAAAAAAAAAAAAAGACAGTCATATTTCATATGATAAAAACTTTTATTATTTTTAATGAGACTATGAGAGCTGAAATAACATATAAAAGAGTCTTCCAAAAAGTGTAACTAGGATACAAGAGGCTTCAATGCTGCGGTTGTCGTCAACCTCATCACGGATGAGGCTAAAAGTTATAAATGTTCACACTGAACAAAAATCAGCAGAACCCATCCTTTGGGAATGATTATCTACGTTAATGCGAATAGCATCAAACGGTGCGGAGTTTTTGCGCGTTCGTCAGGTGGCGGCACACTCTAGATAGGCCAGCCCACTCTTGAGGCGATTCTAAATTTGTTGACACTTTCACAGCCCTGCGCACGATCTCCGCAGCCCAGCACGTGCGTTTGTTTCACTTAGGAAGGCGAGCAAAGCACGCGCCATACGCACAAACACTCAAAATGGTACCGACCAGACTTTCCGGCGTCTCAGCTAGTCTCAACCAACGGTACTCTAAACGGTTGTCTATATCTTTACCATAGGACGCGCTTACAGCGCCTCACAGCTATCGGTGCGCGCGCGTTCCATGCACGAGGGCTCATTCCGCTCTCGTGAGGCTGAGCTAGAGGTCTCCCGAGCGCGGGAGAGGGTGAGCTAGAGGGAGAGGGTGAGCGCGGGAGAGGGTGAGCTAGCCCTCGTGCATGGAACGGCGCGCACCGGTAGCTGTGACAGCGCTGCAAAGCGCGTCCTATGTAAAGATATAAACAAATGTTTAGAGTGCGGTGAATGACTGCCTTCATAGCTCTGTGGTTAGCGCGTCTGCCAGCTGATCAAAGGGTCAACGGTTCGAATCCCAGCCGGCGCCGGTCTTTTTTATTTATTTATCGACCCGCGGCGTAAGAGGTTAGATAGCCAGATAGATAGTAGATAGATAGATAGATAGATACATAGACGAAAAGTGCGTGAAGTATCCAAAGAATGCTATTCGCATTAATATTCGCATTAAAAAAAGAACTCACAGGTCATTGAAAAAACAGATCGAGGTCTTCGTCACCGCTGTCGTCGTCTGACACCATCTCCACAGGACCGCTGGTACTTGTTGAGGGACCAGAAAGGTGACTTGGTTGCACATACGTTGCAGATGTCCCGATTGTACTAACAACCGCCACAGGAACTTCTTAATCAAAACAACTCTTCTTGTGTCGCTTCAGCCCCACTCTTACGACGAGGATGGCGTTTGTTGTTTCAGGCTTCAGCTTGTTCCTGAGCTTCGATTTTACTATGTTAAGCTGACTAAACGTCCTCTCTACTTCGGCATTTGAGTAGGGCAGCACCAGCATCGACATGGCAAATCCGGCCAACTCGGCGAACGGGTTTTCTCCACAGGCGTCCTTATAGGAGTGAACTTCACACCAGAACGACTGCGTGGACGATATTTGCTCCCAGTTAAGGAAAGTGATTTTGCTCCACTGGTTTTGAATTTTTCCATTGTTTCAGGGGCACTGCCATTGCTTCCAGCAGAGGAATCAATGGCTCCTTCATGACGCACAAAGTGTTTTCGAACGATAAAAGTGATGTCTTCTGGAGAAATGTGATGTTGTCGGGAAGTCGCTGTCTGATTTGATCTACTAGCGTGTTAATAAACCTTATGCAGCTTTCTCGCATCACAGCTTCATCTGCGAGAGAGAACCCGTCGGTCTTCTCAGCCTTCATGTTTTCAACGTACGTCTCAAACAGGTAGCCCAGATATGGCTTGGGGTTCAAGTGGTCCTCAAGTCTGCACGTCAAAACGTCGGAATTACGACTTTTTGAACTAAGCTCGAAAGCAAGGTCATGAGCAGACATGTACACGTTACCCCAAAAAAGTAACTAAATACCGTTACTCGTTGCTCGCTCAAAAAGTAACTAAATACGTTACTCGTTACCGATTCTCAAAAGGAACGCGTGAGTAACTTCAAAAGTAACGAGTTACTTTTCACGTTACTTTGACGACCAAATACACAACTGTTTTTGTATCATGGTTTATTGTTTTCTTTTTAGTAGTCATTGCCCTTACGGAACAGCTGCCTGTAGTAGTTTTCATCTGTTATGTTTCCCCGCTTCTTTGAAAATTCATCTCCGGCGACGCTGAATAGTCGTTCTACCGACGCGCTCGAAGGAACGGCAGTGTTGTGCTTCAGGAATAGCTGGCGAATCTTCGGGAACTACGTCTTCATTGAGGAGAGCGGGTAGTGGGTTATGTGCCTTTCTGTGTTTCCAACCTCCGGGTTTACATTCGGTCCGTACCCGGTTCTAGAAAGTTCACCCAACGAACCTGATTGTGCTCGCTGGGTGAAGGACATTCCAAGCTGTAGAGTTCAGTACAGCAACGTATATCGCTGGACACGTCAGTCGAACTGTTCGACTGACGCGTTCAGCGATATACGTTGCGGTACTCTCATACTGTTTATTTGTTTTCCGGGTTGCCCATCTGCCTTTGTCGCAATAGACGCAAACACAGGTTAGAATTAAAACGAGGCCAGCTAATTGCGCTGTTGTACACGTTACTCCTCAAAAGTAACGAGATACCGTTACTCGTTACTTGGCCTTAAAAGTAACTAAATACCGTTACTCGTTCCTTTTCAAAAATGTAACTAAACACGTTACTCGTTATCGAAAATAGTAACAAGGAACAAGTAACTCGTTACTTGAAACGCGTTACGTACATTTTTGGTCATGAGGTCTTTCAGCAGCTTTGTTTGATCCACATCTTTCGCCTCGAATGCCTTGTTAACCTTCTGAACATCTGTCAGAATCGGTCTCAAAAAAAGCAAGTACCCCAGATTGATCTGGTTTTCGTACATATCATACAGCACCTCTGCCGCATAGCACGTTTCAGTGTTCCTCGCCATTTCGAAGTGCGTCTTCAATTCGGTCCACTGGTCTACGATCCTTGATAAAGCTATTTCGAGGGATAGCCACCGCGTCCTGCACGCTTGCACAATCTTCAGTGGTTCATCGCCGTCATTCATCAGACCGTAGAGCTTCTTGTATGCAAGTTGCCGGGCAGGGGATCTCGCGAACCAGTTGTACGTTTCGCTTATTAGGTATTCCAAGTTTCTCGGCAATGCTTCTGCCGTAGCAGCCGATGTGGCTAGCTGCAAAGAGTGGCAGACGCAGCGGATCAGTACGAGGTGGGGAGCCTCAGCTTTCAACTTTCGATGAACGCCATTATTGATCCCTACCATAACGCTCGCGTTATCTGTCCCTAGGCCTCTCATCCTTTCCAGTTTAAGACAGTACTCCCGCAGAGTGGATTTCACGGTGGCCACAATTCCATCTGCCGTGCACACTTCTAAGGTGCACAAGTTAAGGAATGTGGTCACGATCGTTGACTTTGTGACACTGTGATTGATGATAGAAATGGCAAGAAATGTTGTGACACTGACGTCGGTCGACTCATCAATGATCAAGCTGTAATAGCTGTCTCCAATATCCTGTGCCAGATCCGCCTTGAAGTGTGGGCCAAGAACGTTCTTAATCACTGAAGCGCACTTGGAGCGCCGCATTTGATAGGCTATTGCAGCTTCGCTGTCAGGAAACGACTTCTTATACAGTTGGCACAAGTGATCGGCAGTCATAATTGAGCAATGTTCGGCGATAAATAGAGCAGTTCTGCTCTCAGCGGCATTCCCTGGTTGGACTTGCCTTTTTGTAGTGAAGCCCAATTGCTTCTGGATCGAAGAACTGCCAGCCAGTTCCCTATGCTTCTTGCTGTTCGCATGAGCTTTCAGGTCCGAATATCTGCTGCCAAGTTGACAGCCGCAGTGCTTGCACGCCGCAACTTGTTTTCCGTCACCAGACGCTTTGCATTGCAGCCATTTGCTGAGCAAGGAATCCTTCAACCACTCCGTCCTGAACTTCTGCGAATATACCACTTTCGGCATAACTCAAGAGGAAGGAGAGTCAGATTACACGGAAAATAAACAGAACCTTTTTTCGACACAAAGCAGTCTGACGTCGTTCCTTTATTCTCTACAGCTTCGAACGCACAAAAAAAAGGGGATGGCTGCTTCGTAGTGGTGCAAAACTATCGATAGTACTATCGATAGTATCGATAGTCACCAGAAATCTGACTATCGATAGTCAAAAAACTATCGATAGTACTATCGATAGTCGACTATCGAAAAACTATCGATAGTCCTATCGATAGTCGACTATCGAAAAACTATCGATAGTACTCGATAGTCGACTATCGAAAAACTATCGATAGTACTATCGATAGTCGACTATCGAAAAACTATCGATAGTACTATCGATAGTCGACTATCGAAAAACTATCGATAGTACTATCGATAGTCGACTATCGAAGAACTATCGATAGTACTATCGATAGTCGACTATCGAAAAACTATCGATAGTCGACTATCGAAAAACTATCGATACTACTACCGTTAGTCGACTACCGTAAACCTATCGATAGTACTGCATGTCGACGGTTTACTATCGATAGTTTTGCGACACTAGTAATTTGCGTCGCTCCCTCTTCTCTCTTTCTCGCTTTATTTTTTCAAATGGGATACCCAACTAGCCCAAGCGCTCCCAACTTTGGTTCAGCTTTCAGTAATGCCGAAGACGGGAGTTTGGGCGAAGAGAGGAGGAAGGGAGGCGAGCGGCGGTGCGGCAACTGTGTTCGCTCTAGTGGTGCGAAACTATCTATAGTAGTATCGATAGTATCGATAGTCGACAGAAATCGGACTACCGATAGTAATTAAACTATCGATAATGTCGCAGAATTATCGAAAGTCGACTATCGAAAAACTATCTAGGACTATCGATTGCGACTATCGAAGAACTATCGATAGTACTATCGATAGTCGACTATTGAAAAACTATCGATAGCCGACTATCAAAAAACTATCGAAAAACTATCGATAGTCAACTATCGAAAAACTATCGATAGTACTATCGATAGTCGACTATCGAAAAACTATCGATAGTACTATCGATAGTCGACCATCGAAACACTATCGATAGTACTATCGATAGTCGACTATCGAAAAACTATCGATAGTACTATCGATAGTCGACTATCGAAAAACTATCGATAGTACTATCGATAGTCGACTATCGAAAAACTATCGATAGTACTATCGATAGTCGACTATCGATAGTTCTGCGACACTATCGATAGTTTTGGAAAAACTATCGATAGTATCGATAGTCGATTTATCGATAGTTTTGCATCACTACTGCTTCGCCAATCGCCTCGCTTCCCGCCGGGAGCGGGCTCGCTGTTTGCACCGCAAGCGGCAGGAGGCGCGCCGAGTCCACGGCTCGGGTGCATCGCAGCTCGTCCGTTTTGTCTTGCCTAGAAAGTAGGGATGCCGCGAACTTTTTCGAACCGAAGTTTCGATGATCGAATCGAGCGGTTCGAAAGGTTCGATATATTTCGAATTTTCGAACTTTCTATATCGTAAAATTCGACGGAAATCGAATTTTCGAACTTGCAAAACTAAGAAGTTCGACGCTTTTCGAACCGTCGAACTTATTATGCTAGAAAATTCGATCCTTTTCGAACTTTCGAATTTATTATGCTGCAAAATTCGATGCTTGTCGAACTTTCGAACTTGATAGACCATAAACTTCGATGATTTTCGAACTTTCGAATTTCTTGCACTAAAAAGTTCGAAGCTTTCGAACTTTCGACCTTCCTACGCCAAGGAATTCGATAATTTTCGAACTTTCGAACTTATTTATCAAGAGAATTCGAAAAGTTTCGAACTTTCGAATCCTGAAAAATCCAAAGTTCGACGAACTTCGAACTTTTAGGGTAAAAGTTCGACTTTCGTCGAACTTCGAACTTCGAAAGACCGGCGGACGGTTTCGTTTGAATTCAAGTAGTGAGTAGTGAGGTACAATCGTAATTTTTTTTCTCGAATTTTTACATGCGGTGCTGCGTTCCTTACGAAAGACAATGCCGCTTATAACAATGTTCTGGCAAGCTCAGTTTTAAAGAAATAAATTCCCGAAGGGGCGAGGAAGGACGACGGGTTTTTGACGATTGTCGTTTGTGCCATTTTTGAAGCGCGCTAAAGCCGAAGCTATTTACGGTAGAGATGTTAAACTTTTTAAGAAGGATCTATGTATAGCCTAGGTAAGTGTCGTCTTAAGATGTGGTTATTGTTATTAAATATGAGTTTCGAAGAAATGTTCAAACATGTATCTACAGGCAATTATGTCCTAAACGTGGTGTTTTTTTCCTCTAAGTTGTTTGAGGTATCGCATTTAAATTAACACGACAGACAGTACATATAATTGCCATCTGCAGAATACAAAATAATGTGAAATGAGGAATAAATTAACTCATGGGCGAAGATTTCTAATATTAATCAAGTTCCACGTCAATAAATTTTTTTTTTTTTGCGTTACGTTTTTGGGAGGTGTTTCTTCTAGCCTGTAGAAATTTTGGTAGGAGAAACTTGTTTCGAAGTTCTGAGCTTCTGAATATGCAAGAATACAACACTTCCGGCGGGATCTTTATAGTTTCTCTTTTTTTCTCCAGCTTTTTATCCCCGCATTCATTGTTACGTTTATTTTTCTTTTACCAATGGCACAGTTATTTAGGTCGAAAAGAGATAGCTTTGAACTTCCGAACCTCTAAGCATGTGGAAAGTAGTGCCTTCTGACAACGAGTTTCCGAAAATGACGATTCTACGCGACCTTTTATGCAGTGAAGAGCGACAGTAGCTATACATATACATAAATAATTTCAGATTAAAATAAGCTCGACCACGCCCTCTTTCCCCGTATTGTTTTCTTTAACGGTCCGAAATATCTGGAAGTGGGGAATGGGGGCTAGAGCACCTCCCCCCCCTCCCGTTTTTCCTCTTCCGACGCCACCTGTATTGTAGAACGCTCCTCGACCTCGAATTGTGTCGGCTTCTGTGCTTTTTGCTGGGCGTTTCCTTTGTCCCGGAAAATAAACCTCCAGGACAATTACAAACTAAACATACTATATTCCAGCGTCACTCGGGCGGCGTTCGATCGGATTACTACCAGCGTGCAAGGGGTGGGGAGGTACTTTGCCAGGTCGCTTCAAGGTTTTTTTGAGCCTCAACCTCCTGCCCGCCCCTGGCCGTTTCGGACTGGATGAGTATCGTAAAACAGTGCGTTCGTGTGATCACTACTGCGCTATGCACGTTAAAGACCCCCCCGGGCTGGTGGTCAAAATTACTGATCTATGGTCACACGTCACTCTGTACTGGCAAATATTCCAGCGCATAAAAAAATATTCAAAATCTTCGAAGTTTTTTTTTTCGATATTAGCTTTAATTGAGAATCGAAACCTTCGAACTTTTCGAACTTTATGTAGAAAAAATTCGAAATCTTCGAAGTTTTCGACCTTCATGTCTATAAAAATTCGAAGCGTTC
Source organism: Ixodes ricinus (assembly GCA_037355805.1). Classification (NCBI taxonomy): domain Eukaryota; kingdom Metazoa; phylum Arthropoda; class Arachnida; order Ixodida; family Ixodidae; genus Ixodes; species Ixodes ricinus. The sequence continues at coordinate 14,515 of JAZHYW010007568.1, forward strand.
GAATTTTTTGAATTTTATATCCTAAGGATTTTGATATTTTCGAATTTTTCGAACTTCAGATCCCAAAAAATTTGAATTTTTCGAATATGTCAAATTTTTAAGTTAGGAAAGTTCGAAATCTTCGAATTTATCGAACCTCAAGTAAAAAAATATTCGAAATATTCGAACCCGAACCTTTAGAAATCATGAAAGTTTCGAACTTTTCGAATTCGAAACTCCACTGTGATTGAAAGTTGAGAATTTTTCGATTTCGAATCTCGGTCTGTACGAAAATATCGAAATTTTTCGAATGCGAACCTCAGTTCGCGTCGAAAATATCGAAACCTTTTCGAAATCGAACCTAGGGTGGTTCGCGACATCCCTACTAGAAAGCGATCGCCGCTTTGAAGCCTCACGGATTTGTTTGTCTGAGACGGGCGCAGCAAGTGTCCGGGAGCCCTCATACCCTACTGAAGTTAAACAATTTCAGCAGTTTTAGAGGACACGGAAATTGTTTTTGCAGGACAATTTTGAATCGGTGCACTGCGTAAGGCATCTGCCAGAAATCCGCCATGTATGAAAATGGCCCGTCAAAAATCCGCTAGCCGCTAGACTAATTTTTTTGCCCGTCATAAAAAAATAAAATCCGCCAGATTTAGCGGAAAATCTGCTAAATTGGCATCACTGGCCGTGTGTTCCAACCTGTTCGTGAAGCGTAGGAGAGCCGCCTGGCTTGGGGGCTCTCCTCCTCACTCTCTCCCGGGGGGACCTTTTCCCGTCCCCCGCTCATCCGGTAACCTAGTTGTTTTGGGTGAGGACGACGCCCGCGGGGGAGGAGGTCGACGCGCGTGCCCGACTTCGGGAACGTGGGGACTCCTCCCGCGGATGCGATAGAGATCGGACGTGTTGCGAAGGGCTTCCTTTGCCCGCTCTGGACTGCGCTCTCGGGACAGTGTCGACAGGGTGAGCCCTTCATCTGACCTTGTCGGCGCGGGGATTTTGGGACAGTGTGTTTTTTGGTGTTCCAATAAACACTGTTGGACACAGCCCTATTGTGGTACGTGCTCCTCCTTTTAGAGAAGCGATCAGTTGTGCGGCTGACGTTCGGACCCGCCCGTAGCGGTGTTCTCGAAAGAAAGCTGCGGGGTGTGGGAGTAGGCTTGGCGTCTCCTGATTCGAGACTGCCGCTGAACCCTTCGATTACCACCACCCGTGACCATCCCACATATTCTGGCGCCCAACGTGAGGCCACGGCTTCCTTATCGTGGTCGTGGCTCCTGGCCTCCGTCCCTTTGTCCGGCCTATTTGCCCGCATTCCTTGCCTTTGATCGCCCCGTACCACGAGCGTCCTGATCTCGCCACTTATGGTTGAGCGATTAATGCCGGGTCTGCAACCCGCAGTGCCACTGCCTATGAGCGAGCGCAGTGTGATACGTACGCGTGTTCCTGTTTTGAATTGGCGTGCGTCAAGCAACATTCGTTGTTGCGGAGGCCCTTTGTGCTCCATGCTTGAGGCGAACCCTTCACGTGTGTGTATTTGGGTTCCTTGCGCGCCACCAACAACTTGTCCTGAAGAGAAAATGTATATAGAAGTTTTGATGATGTTTTTGAGAACCGGGTGGACTTTTATGTCCGCCGGAGAGCGAGGCTTGGAAGAAAAGAGTTGCGAAGGATCAGCAGTGCAATCTGGGATTGTAAATATTTGCGTTTTCTTTGACTCGGAGTAGTCGCGGACACTCATTTCGAGTCGGACGGTACGCCTGCCAATAACGTCGATAAGTAGCTGGTACTGCTACTGACGGGCTCCGGGAGTCGGGCCGCGTAACCGTCGGTGTCGAGAAGCAGTTTGCACACTGTTGACGCGCGCGCTGTATTCACTGCTGGTATTGCAGTGGGCGCGGAGGGTTTTCTTCGGCAAAGATTTGTATCTGCATGATGCCAACGTACTCCTGCAGCCTGTTGTGGCTTTCCAAGAACGACACTAGTTTTGCGTTCATGGTGGTGGCGCTACACGGTCTGAGGCGCACTGTGACAGTATCTGGGTGAACAAGTGACTCTAATACTTTCGGAGGTTATGTTGCTTTGAAACCCGGGCGTCATGTAGCCAGAGCGCCCTTTGGCGATATCTGTCAGACTCGCGTAATCCAGGTGGAAGAGCGACTCTAAGACTCTCAGCAGTTACGTTGCTCTGAAAACTGACCTTTCCTCAAAAGAAGGGTTCACACCGTTGTGAGCCCTTGATCAAGCCGTATCAAGTGCAAGGCATGTTTTTCTAGCCTCGGTAAGCCAGCTAGCTCAGATATTTGGCGAAGCTGGCAGGTTTGAGCGTGTGAGCTGCGGCCCGTTTTGTCTTCCTCCTTGGGGAGAAAGATGGCGGCTATTTTGCGCGGGAACTTGCATCTTCCCCGCTCGCAGGCGCGCATGCATGACGGTTTGTTTCTATCCGCCCCTTCGAGAGTCCCCGTATCTATTTACCTCGACTTCAGAAGACGGGCCAGCTGCAGACTCTTATACTGTTTTGTGGCCACTTATAGTCAACGGACTCTTCCGGTAACTATAAAACCGGTTATTGTAAGCAGCCTCTGTGTTAGCTCCCTGCGCAACGGATTGAGAACTCGGCGTTTTCCCTAGAAGCTCTTCCCCGGTGTCCACATTAAGCGAACTCAATTAGTTTGCTTGGCATGTGGACGCGTTTCGAACGGAAAGGTCCCCTTTTTATGGCTTCTTCCGGTGTCGAAGCGGGTAACTCTGGCATATGTACTCCGGCCACTCGTCGGGTCCGTTTCCTAACTGAGCGCCTTCCTGTCACCGTTGACAAACTGGCCACCTTTTTTGTGGTTTTTGTTTGTCGTTTGCTCCTGCCCGTTTGTTCCGCCTTTGCGGCCCGAGGCAGGCGAGCGTCGGTTGCGCGCGCCCCTCGTTTGGAGGCAGCGTCGCTCTTTCTTCCCTTTGGGGGAGGTCTACGGCCGGCTCTGGGCGTGTTGGCTGCTGGCGCATTACGACTTCGCAGGTCTGCTCCGAGGTCGTCCGTCCCCCTCCACCAGCCCACTGCGGCCGAGGTGGCGCCGAACCCCCGGGCGGCGTGTCCGGGACTTCCCTAGCTGGTTTCCGCTGGAGGGCAGCGGTCGTTGGTCTTTTGGTGCATCCGCCTTCACGACCGCCTGACTCCCCATCCACTGCAGCCAGCTCGTACCGCGACACCTAAGTGCAGTGGCGTGAACACGGTGCCTGTGATGCTCTGCGGTGCTGTGACGGCGACTGTCAAAGGACTGCAACTTTCCTTTTCTTCGGCCTGGTGCGTGAGCTGTTGACGACGGACACTGTGAAGACGCGCGCTGGGTGTCGCGTGTATTTGTTGGGGGTGCGCAGAGAGATATATTATTTTATGAGAGCAGGTGGGCCTCCTTTATTCTTTATTGAGACCCACCTACCGTTTTAAGGAGGCGGGGATGTGGGGATTCCTTTGGTCTCCCTTCCCCGATGGCTGTTATAGCGACCGCGGGTCGGAACGCTCAGCCGCCTTCGCCGTGAGCTCCGACCCGTTCGTGAGGCGGAGGGCCGCCAGGCTTGGGGGGCCCTCCTCTCACTCTCTCTCGGGGGACCGATTACCGTCCCCCCCCCGCACGGATGCGAATCACTCCTGACAGGTGAGGATGCTTTGGCCTCGACTTTTCCCGCTTTCGGAAAAGAGACTCGTCCCGGTGACCACGAAACAGATGGGATGTGTGTCGGCGACTTCTCCGATGCTTCTCCGGTCTTGGCTCTCCGGAACCCCGCGTGTGGCAGGTAAGGACCTTTTCTTACCTAGCCGGCACGGGGGCATTTCGGATGGGGACATTGTAGTTCATTTTAAGAGTGCGTTAATAAATGCTCTTGGACTCTGTCCTTACTCTGGTACGTGTGTCTTCTCTTCCGCTATATTCGAGTGAGTGAGACAAGGTAGACGATCATTGGCACCGACGGAGGTAATTAATCGAACCGACCCGCGGTAATGTAGCCATAAACGTCGTCTATATTGCCGCGGAGATGTGGGGACCGCGCTACTAGGTTTGACGTCTCCTTTGAGATATCGCCGCTGTTGAGACAACCCATTGGTTACTCTATCGGTACCTGTGTTGGTAGCTAGCGAAATTCCACACATTAAGAGCGATACCTAGAACTCAACAGGAAATATTTCTCTGCTATGAAAGAAAGATCTGCATAAACTGGAAGTTAAGAAAAAGGAACCGGACTGAACAACAGCTGTGCTTTCACCCAGAGAGCGTAGCAATGCGCATTTATACGCTTGCCGAACGGCGCCATAGGTGCACCTGTTCCCCGTTGTTTATGTCATTAAAATGTTTCCATGCGGAGCGATATCTAGAACTCAACAGAAAATGTTTCGCTGCTATGGAATGGACGTTTGTATAAACTGGAAGTTAGGAAAAAAAAAAGGAAACGGACTGAACAACAGCTGTGCTGAGCGTAGCAATGTGCATTTACACCCTTGCCGAACGGCGCCATAGGCGCACCTGTCCCCCGTTTTTTATGTCATTACAATGTTTTCATGCGGAGCGATATTTAGCCCTCAACAAGAAATGTTTCGCTGTTATGGAATAAACATCTGAATAAACTGGAAGTTAAGAGAAAAAAAGGAAACGGTCTGAACAACAGCTGTGCTTTCCTCTAGAGAGCGTAGCAATGTGCATTTATACGTTTGCCGAACGGCGCCATAGGTGCACCTGTTCCCCATTGTTTATGTCATTAAAATGTAAATTTCCATGCGCAGCGATATTTAGAACTCAACAAAAAATGTTTCGCTGTTAGGGCTATACATCTGTATAAACTGGATTAAAAAAGGAAACGTACTGAACAGCAGCTGTGCTTTTCTCTAGCGAGCGTAGCAATGTGCATTTATAAGCAAGAATATCGAATAGGAAAACTCACTCCTTACACGCAGGGACCGCCGCGATGCTTCTGGGAATCACAGCTTGCATTGCTTTTGCATTTTTGGCAACGTTGTACATGTGAGTTTATACTTGATCTTGCATCAAGCCTTCCTTGTTACAGGGTCCTCACGTTCTCTGGCCCGGACTCAGAAAGCAAACCCCATAGTGAATCATGTAGACTTTTACAGTTTTCCATTTTTTTCGTACTTTGAAGTGCAGGTAGGATTTATAGCATTTTGCTTTTACTGGTGTTTACGTATCGTACACTGAGTATCCGTTCTGGATGCTGGTGCATAAAAGTTCATTACGCAGGCACCACACAGTATTGGGCCAGCACTGGATTTAATGTGGCAAAGAATGGCCCAACAATGGCCCAACAATGGCCCAACTGAACCATATGTTTACCAATACTGGAATCACATTGACCAATAATGAACTGTCAAAGCCATTGCATATACCGGCGTATACCGGCGTAGATCCAATATGAATGAGCCATTCCAATATTGGTGATACGTTTTCATAGGCTGGTCAACAGTGGACTGTCAAAGCCACTGGCTTTCCAATATTGGATAGATGCCGGCATAACCTGTCAAACATTTGACTGTCAAAGCCAATGGCTTTCTAACATTACATATACACCTGGCAGAAGCTATCCAATATTGGACTGTCAAAGCCAGTGGGTTTCTAATATTTGATATACGCCGGCAGAAGCTGTTCAATATTGGACTTTCCGATCCACTGGCTTTCTGATATTGGCTATACGCCGACATAAGCAGTTCAATATTGGACTATCAAGGACAATAGCATTCCAATATTGAATGCGCTGGCCTAAAGCTGGTTAATATTGAACTGTCAAAGCCAAGAGTTTTCCAATATTGGTGATGTGCTGGCATGGTCAATATTGTACTGACCATAGCCAATGA
>JAZHYW010007570.1:0-14617 GCA_037355805.1 Ixodes ricinus
GTACTCGTTGAACGAGAACGATCCTGACGTCACGTTCACATAGTGGCTGATTTCCAGTGTTGCCGGGGCCTCGAGCGGCTAGTTTCGGTTTTGTTGGCCACGCCCCAAACAAAACTTTGAGGCGTCGATATCTTTAAAACTACGCACAATAACGAGAAAGAAATTACACCTTGCAATTCAGGGACGCTGACTGCACTAAAAACAGTCATAATCCCAAAATTTAAAATATAGACCGGAGTTGCCCGTTAAGGTTCTCTATTTATTTTTTTGTTGGAATTTGGAGACTGAGTTTTGTTTGTGCCCTGTTTCCTGTTCTGTGTTCGGTCGATTGGCTCCAAGTTTGCAATCGGTTCATATTTACCCTGGAGTTTGACGATCCCTAGTTCGGTAGATTTTTCTGTCAAAATTCTTTTTAAAAGGTTACAGAATGTATTTGAAATTCTGAGTACAAGATCGTGAGAAACATAATTAAGATACAGTAGGAAATACTGTATAGTAAATGTATTTGTAAGATAGCAAAACATTACCATTGAAAGTACTTAAAATTTAAACTTCTTAAAGTATTTTAACTTTAAATACTTTGAATCTAGAAAAAAAACCTTAAAGTATTTAAAAAAAAGTATCTTGAGTATAGTATTTAAGATTGCACAATATCTGCTTATTTACCACTGTTAGCAGCTGTGAGCGGATCCCAAACTTGGGAAGCATATTCTACAACAGCTTTTACCGTAGCTTCGTACGCAGCCTGCTTTATATCAGAATAGCTGTGCTTCGAATTACGCTTCAAGTAACGGAGGTTGGCGGAAGCTTGGCGAACAGCATAGTCGACCTGTACATTCCACTTTAACTCAGCCGACAAATATACTCCCAGGTATTCGTACGTGGCGACACTTTGCAGAAAATTATTATTGGCATCGTAAGAAAAACTCAGTTGCGAAATGATTCAAGAAAGGTGATTTGTACACATTTCTTAATTTTGAGTGGCAAGTGCCAGGCCGAGCACCACTCGAACAATCCTTTCAGAGTGCAGTTGAGCAACCCTGCTGATCGTTTACGATTTTCACTTCTTCAAACAAAATGCAGTCCTCAGCATAACATTTAATGTCGGCAACAATGGAAACTTTCAACGTCATTAGAACTTCGACATGTGACTTCAGTGCACGCAAAATTCCATTAGCAAAATAAGCTTTCCTAGACCGTGCCGACGTTCGTTTTAGCCACCATGTTCTTCAACGGGTCGCAGAACCGCGATCAGCTTGCAACGCGCGCCGTGAAGTCACGTGCCACAGAGATCGGCTTCCGGTCGAATATTCCGCCGGGGCGAAATCTGGGCGATCGGAATCCAAATGGAGTCTCTCTCCCAAACCAAAGTGCAAAAAGCCATCCGTGTTGATCCCGAACGCCCAGGGGTAGACGCGCGGTCCAAGAAAATCGACCCTCGAGCGTCTCCAAACGACGAGTGGAATTCGCCATAACTTAGTTGCCCACAGCAAGGCCTTCGATATTTTTGCCCGCAAAGCTCTCCGGCCTCTCCAAAGGCTCGTTTGTCTATTTATTTGGGGGTGAAAGAAAAGCAAGAATCTAGGAACAGTGAACGCTCGCTTAATCTCCAAAGTTCCGCAAGAGAATACTTTTAGAAAGCCGTACATGACGCTGATACGAGCCTCATGAACGACGGTAACGACGGTGACAGGAGCCTGTACACTGGGCCTCATACTTAACGCCGCCACGGCATTTGCCGTTTCTGACAGTCCCTGCGGCGGCCGATTTAACTATCTGAAGAGTGTTTGGGTTACCGATTTCTATCCCATCTTTACAGGGCATCCCGAACGTTTTGGTGACAAATTTAACAGTAAGTAGCTGACACGAGCTCAATGTTTGGGAACCTAGTGGCGGCGTTAAGTTTGGGGAGCACCTGTACCTAGTGATCACGGTGCTACATTTCAATCCCTGGACATAAATGACTGGGGGTAGAGCGCATTAAATGAGCTACGCTTAAAATATCGGCACTCTGTTCGCCGATATTGTTGTGGACGCCGCCATCTTGGTGCTTGTCGCGGAGCAGACGCAACCGTCGATCGTCATGATTCCGAAGTGCGACATCCTCAGCATTAGATTCGGTGTTAGTAAATTTATATAATATTGCTTTGCTCAGTGGCGAACTGTTTAAACACTTGCGGAGGACAAAAAGCGTTTCCCGTGATTTCAGATAAAGCTTCAGATAACAGGCTACTATAAGGTTAAGCCACGAGATGGGTAAGTGTCGTTAATCTGAAGCGTAGCTTATATAGTGGCACTACCTGGGGGATAGCAACTCTACTTCACCTGGGGCACCTCACAGCCCGCTTCCTACAAAATGACCACACCACCAGACCGATCGCGCTGCGAGGGTGTTATCATCTTAAACCTCCATCGGACATCCTGCAAAGTCACCTGGAGGACTAGGTTGTACTAGTGCCACTAAAAAAGCTCCGATTCAGAGTAAAGACATTTACCCATCGTGTGGCTTAGCATCATGGTTGCCAATTATCTGAAGCTTTGTTTGAAATCGCAGGAATTCTTTTCCCTCTTTCGCAAATGTTTAAACAATGTGCGACAGAGCAAATCAATATTACGTGAGCTTCCCAACACGAAGTCTAATGCTGATGAAGTTGCACTTTAAAGTTATGACGATCGGCAGTTGCGTCATGGTCTCCACATCAGGGAACAAGATGGTGGCTCCCACAACAATATCGGGGAACCAAGTGCCGATAACTTAAGCGTAGCTCATTCAGTGGCTGTAGGTTGGACATTTACATGTAAATATTAAAAGGTCACGGAAGTGGCGTATATACGTCTGATCGGTGGAGGCAATAGCCATAACCAATCAGACGACACTACGTCACTTCCCTGATCTTCTTAAACGTACATGCCATTGTTCAACCTGGCTACCCAGGTCTCTCTGGTTTACTAGCCTGAACCGTCCCCGAGCTTGCAGAACTCGGGCAGCGGATTGTGCGACGATCAGAAGAACACGCCGTCCTCATCTTGAATTATATATTGTGACATCATCATCATCATCATGACGCGACGATCCGGGCCTCCATGTTACCGGCTGTTTCCTTTCTGCGTTGCCGTGGCTTTCCCAACCGAATAAAATATTGATATGAATATTACTAATATCTCTATCGTTAAATGTGTGCACGCGGTATAGAGCTCGCGTTTTCATTAGCCCTGTGAAGATTGAGGCGCCCGAGGGCGTATATATACAGAAGGTAAGGGTGCGAACGTGCTGGGGTTAGTTGAACATAATAAAAAGTTTTATTTATACAGGGTGTTTCACGAAAAGTGGAAAAAACCGTTATTGCGAAAACTACGTGTCGGAACAAAAAAGAGCTTTTGTCGTTTTGGCCCTGGGTGAGGGGCCTATTTAGGAAAATTATTGAAGTCCGGGATAATTAGATTGTGAACTATTTTTGCGTCATTAACTTTTTTATAATGTGCTTAAGGGTATGATTTCAATCAGAAAACTGCTCAGCATCATCGAAAAACACTGAATCAACAAATTGTAGAACGATAGAAGGCACGCGCAGCATTTTACGGCTTTCTGAAAAACCACATAAATCGACGGGTTTTGAAGTTTCGGCTTGGAATCGGAGCGCATCTCGGCCCCGACGGCACCGCGCCCCGTGGAGAAATAGTGCAACCAGCCCCTGCTGCGTTGCGTGAGCACAGCACAGCAGAGGTTGGTCCCTGGGTTCTGCAGATCCCTGCAGAACCCAGGGAACTTGGGTTCAATCCCCACCCCTGCTCGTTTCGATCAGGGGCGGATGCAGGAATTTCCTGAGGGGGTGGGGATCATGTGTTTGTCAGCATACCATTTGTTTAGGAACCCCTCCCCTCTTCCTCATTTCACGCCCTAAATTTTACACATGCAGAAATCAAGAGAGGGTCAGGACATCCGGACCCCTCTAAATCTGCCCCTGGTTTCGATCTGGATGAGCATCGTACCGGCGTGCGGTCTTGCATCACTAGTGCGTGGTGCACGTTAAAAACCCCAGGCTAGCAGTCGTACTGCACTGGCTAAATTGCTCATCTACGGTTGATAACAATGTCGCCATGTTCTTGCAGACTAAAATCTTGCTGTATAAACAACTAACGACTAATTTATTTTGTTTGGACTTCAAACAGCCAAACGGTAAACACTATTGCGTACCAGAAGCAAAAAAGCGTTTTTTTAAAAACTCAAATCAATGCCGCACTGCGTCGCAAAAGCCCTGCAGCACGCGTTCCTGGGTCCCGTCTTTCGGAAACTTTTCGACGAAAGCCACTCATATTCGCTACAACCAATAGGTGACATAAGATACCATTCCATAAAAAACGGGTTATCATGCATTCAGCTGTTTGTCAAACTTGGCGAATCTCTTGTACGTACACCTCCGGCGATATGAAGGTGAACGCCGGAGCGTTGACCGGTTCATAGGATCAGCGCCATTACGCGGCTGCCGTGGCGCCTCGCTTTCTTATCGAGCGCTTCGCCGAGATTAAGCGCTTGGATCGAGCGCTGTTTTCAGATCTGCTGCTACTCCCTGCAGAAAGCGTGGAAGAGGGTTTCTATTTCGGCATCGCTCTTCGTGGGCGCCGTGCCCACGTCATTGCCGGCAAATGATCTGCACATTGCACGTGAACTAGAGCGGACGTTGTTCGGCATGGTTTAGCAGTGACTCAACCGTTTTCTTCATTCATGAGCGAACGATAAAAACTGCGAACGCTAGTAACTGTTCTTCTTTTAAGAAGCGGACAGTATAAGTTACCTTTTGATTTCTTGCGCAGCCTTCCGGTTTAGCACATATCACAACAAAAAACTACTAACTCACATTGTCTATCAAAAGCGTCTGAAAGGCTCCTTCCGAAATCTTCGCGCTTTCTTCGGGGAGTAGCAGCAGAGCTGAGAACAGCGCGCGATCCAGGCGCTTAACCTCGCCGAAGTGCGCGATAAGAAAGCGAGCCGCCACGGCAGCCGCGTCATGGCGCTGATAGCACGGACCGGTCGACGGTCCGGCGTTCACCTTTATATCGCCGGCGGGTGTACGTGGTGGAGAAGGGCCGTTAACTGTTGGCGGTGGTTAAAGTTAACCGGCTTCGAGCAAACGGGCCCTGCTAGCAACGCGAATGTCTGATGAACAGTTGACTAAAAGTTTCTAATATGGTCAGGCAGAACCTTCCAGGGTCTGCAAAACCCCAAATAAACGATCAGTACAATTGGCATTTCGCTCGCTTTTATGAGGTAACCCGGTGCAATTGAATCTCACGCCACCTGTGCCACATAAAAAAATCCAAACCCATAATGCCAAAAAAAAAACAGAGCCCGGTGTGCGTTTTGTTAGCTCGCGAACAGTCTCGAACTGAATATACCTTCTCAAACCACCGAGAATGAATACATGTAGTAAACAGAAGCACATGGCTATGCCTCTGTCGAGTTCCCTTGACTTGTGACTTTAGAACAGATCAAACGCAGTGCTGCAGCACCGGGAATCCAAACTGGATCCCACAATTCAGCTTCGGGGAGCAAAGTGTCGACCGAAAGCAATTCGTACTGACGAGATCGAAGGGGACGCCGACGACGCAGTCAACGCAGCCCGCTCTATGGAGACCCTTCCTGACATGACGGTGGCATATCTGGCACGTGAGAGGAAAAACAAGTAGTCAGAGCCCTTCATTTCCAAAAAAACACGCTGTTTTTTTGTCTTTGTTCTTTTTTTACAATGTTCCTAATTTCTCGGGCATTTCTGTTTTTCTTGGTTGCATTCGTTTTGCAACGGACTCGGGCACGGTGTTGTAATGGCTGATGTTGCGGTGCTCGTTGAGTTTGTTCTTCGTTGTCGATCTGGAATGTTTTGTGAAGCAGCGACGACGACATGAAGGCACCTGGATACTGCCCCTAAACGTGCTTTCCGAGTGGAGCATGCTGCTGTGTCAAGTGTTCTGTCGCAAATTTTGAGTTCGGCATAGGACTACTTTGAAAAGTTAGTCACGGGGAGACGCAGAGACGAGCCTCGAGTTGTTTCTAGTAACTCAATTTTAGCGATTGAAGTGACAATTTACCGTGACTGCGAGACTCCTGTGCTCGACGCGAGTCTTCTAAACTCCTAAAGTTGTTTTATTAGGAAACCATAAATGTTAGTAACCATAGATATTACATTTGAATAAATATTCATCTTTGCGCGAGGGCAGATTACGTAAATGAGACTTGCCAAATATCAAGACATGACTGCTGACGAGAGTGTTAGGTGTACGCGAGTCAACACAATAGTTAACTCGCATTCACACACCGCGTGCAGGTCGGTGTACCATATAATGTCCGAACGAATCGTTGCATACGAAAATTCGCCAGTTTCGTCCGAATTCGGTTAACACTTACAGGTGTGCCGGGCTAGTCTCCGCTGATCCTCAAGACGACCTAAATATTTGCAGTCTTCCAGGCAAGGATTCAGTTTGCCTTAGGGGACTGAAACATACGGATGCATCCTGTCTTGGGAGGACTAATGGCTGCTCCCGCTCGCTCGCCTCTCAGTTAGTCTTCGTCGAGTGCAGTTAGTCCACAGCTTTTGCACACGGTACCTTGCTCGTACTAGACCGTAGTTCGACCCAGATGGTCTGGGAGTTAGGAGGACCAAATGCTGGCGTTAGTCCCTCAAAACCATCTTTTTCTTAGAGCGCGTTTGGACTTCGGCGCAAAGAGAAATATTGTTTATCAGTTTAATTTTTTGATCCAATTAAAGCAATGTTCGGAAACATTTGCATCCCATCACCATTCGTCAGCTTCCCTGTCACATCGATGTTCGGCCTTCGGAGATGCATAGTTTATTTATGCGGGTCGATAAAACGAGTTGCAATTTCTGAAGTCCGTACAGATCCATGGAAACTGAAAATTTTGCCTGGAAGCTGATTGCGAGTTTTGTGCCACGCAGATGTTCACCTTCAACGCGTACGATGCCCGAGGAGAGCCCTACGACGAAAGCAGGATCCTCACCCAGCTCATCCGAGTGGTGGAGATGTCGCCCGAGAAGGACGTCGGCGTGGAATTCTGACGGCACAAGACAGGGACGTCTGGGCGAAGGTGTACGCCTGTCTTGGCCAGAGTGAGTTTCGAGTCGATTCAAATACCTTTCGGGAGAATGCACTCATTCCGCCTATCTGCGCTTGACGGCGCGTCTAGAGCGCCAAATTTCTCGGTATTACTGGAAAAACGTAGCGAGGTACTTGGAACGGAGACCGTACTGGTAAGGATATTATAAATAATGGGAAGAGCACAAAACACAAGGATGGACAAGACGATTCTTTTCATTATTTATATTAACGAAATACGTTACTCGTTGCTTGCAAATAAAAGGAACACGTTACACATCTTCGTTACTTCAAAACAAATCTCGTTTCCTATACCGTTATGGATAAAGCTAACGCACGGCACTTTTGCCTTACTTTTTTTATGAATTAAAACGCTTTTTTCGGCGTTACAGGTTTGCATGAGCCCCACGTTTCAAGAAACATTATGCCCACGCAGAAAGTGTTTGCCTAGGAAAACAAAAATGTGGCAAAGGTTTGATAGTATACGCGATTAGTGCAAGAATCGCCATAGCTACGCGCCTAAAAACAGGAAAATTTAACTGCAATTGTTTAGGTCTTGGGAAGAATATGTAACGAATAGCGTAATTAGGTTTCCCGCTACTCAAAATAACTAACGTAAGTGCGTTATATGTTTTGAAGATGTAACATGTACGTTAGGACATTACTGGAAAAAATAACGTGTTACCCGTAACGCGGTTAATTTTAGCGTGTTACCGCCAACAATGCCAATAACGGAAGGCACTATACTCACCATCGGAAGCAACAGAACCCTTGGAAACGTCTCATTCAAGCACACTCTCACATAAACCCTTCGGAATAAATTGAAATTGACAAACCCGGGAGAACACATGAGTGTACATTGAGGGCAACGCATCCAAAGTCACCTAAAGTCCCCTGTAACCGAGCGTTAGAAATTATAACGCACGCATAATGCCGCGCGCAACACATTTCGTGCTCGTCGCGCTTGTCACTATGATTGAGGCAAGTTTAAGTTTTCTATGGGACTATATACATAAAAAAGTTATTCTTTAAAAACGTTTCTAAAACATTGGCATGAAGGCTACACTTACAGGGTATGTGTATGTTACCTGTGAGGTCAGGGAGAAATTAGATGGAGGATATTCATCCCATCGTCGTCGCCAAAAAATGTGGCGTCCTCTGTGCTTGTCTTTCTGACAAGCACACGCGTTGTCAGGAAGACAAGCGCGTGTGCTTGTCTTCCTGAGTGTATGGTGTGAGAGTGGTTTCCCTGCGCTGTCACCGTCAAATATGGTTCACCAACTCGCCCAAGCATCCATCCTCTCAAGACAGGATCAGCCCAGTCAGCGTTCCAAATCAGACTGAGCATTCATCAACAAAGATAAAAATGAAGTACAGATGATACGGTGGTGATGATGTGTACATATGTTGCTAACACAGCCCAGCTACACAAAGAAGAACACAACAAAAATTCATAGGGTCTCTTATGTTATCCCTAAGACGACTTCAAGGTAGAAAGCCCAAGCGCCGATGCATTGAAGACATACACCCCTCTTAATGTGCTGAGTCATCCTTCTTAATGTGCTGAGTCATCCTTTTTATTGTACTGAGTCATCCTTCTGAATCTGCTGAGTCATCATCTTAATTTGGTTAATCATTCATCTAATTCGCTTTGTCATTCACTTAATTTGCTTTATATCCCATTTACCTCATTTTAATTCCTCTTAATTGGCTTTGTCGTCCTTCTTAATTAAGTTTGATTTCTCTTACTTCTCTTTAATTCCTCTTAATTCACTTTAATTCCTCTTAATTCACTTTGATCCCTCTTAATTTGTTTTGATTCCTCTGAATTCGCTTTATAGTCCTTCTAGATTCCCATTGATTACTCTTACTTCTCTTAATTTCTCTTAATTCACTTTAATGGACCTTTTCCGAGAAGCGTTCTGCGCACGCGCGAGCGCCCAATGCCAAGCGGCGGAAGTGTGCACGAAAAAAATCGAGGAAATTCGGAAGCAGGCTGTGGATCAGCGAGTAGAAAACGTAATTGTAGCATACATATAATTGTGTTACGCAAAAAAAGAAAGCGGACGGAAAGAATAACACGACGTTTAAGTGGACGCCACGGATGCCCCACTTGGACGGCGCGTTGGGCACACCCCGCTGCTCAGAGAACGAAGAAACTGGTAGCGTAGCTCCCATTATCGATTGGTAGCGCAGGTAGGTCCCTTCCTCGATTTTTAGTTCGTGCAGCCACCGCCTGGTTGCCGTCGGTATGTGAAAAAGGTCCATTCCTTCTTAATTCACTTTCATTCCTCTTAATTTGCTTTGTCATTCTTTTAATTAGATTGCCTCTAATTCGCCTGCGTGGTCACGTAAACGTTTTGGTACCTTTCGTGTCGCCGACGTGTTTTCGCTAAAGGACTTTGAAGGTTAACCGTACGATGAGACATATAAGGCTTTCGCCTATATAATAACAACATTTTTTGTGTATTAACTTTTTAATTTATGCTTGGACGGCTTATGTTGCCCAGGCTGTTTTAAACTCAGTCACTATCGGATCATAAACAAATTTAAACGATGGACCTCAGCCGATGCTTGATTTTTCCGCTAAAAATATAGCTAGGGTGAGGCATGCATCCAAGGGGGGGCTTATAGGGCCCGGGCCCCCCCCTCCCGGAAATCTTCCATTTTGCTGCGACATCCCTCCCCCTCACTCTCATACAGCATCTGTCATAAGCGCCCCCCCCCCCCCAAAAAAAAAGAAAAGAAAAGAAAACAGGTCTACGTGTTTAGTGGGGAAACGAAGTCACGTGGCTTTATGTCACGTGACTTACGCATAAATTCAGTTTTACGTCCAAATTCAGTGGGAAAACTGACACGTGACCAGCCGCAGCCTGTCATTTCTCGTACTCTGGACATGGGACGACCCGGCGGGGGAAGAGTATGGGGTCGATGAGTGAATGGTGTGGAGTGGAGTGGAGAGATATGGAGGAACAGCTGAGAAGTAATGCCTGGAATTTAGCTAGCGCTAAACCGAGAACATTTCACGTAGCAGCACAATAAATAGCAGGGCGATTTGCGATACATTTCTCTTTGTGTTGGTTTTGGCGACAAAACGCGAAAACCGATCGATATATATCTCAAGAACTTGTGTATTTTCTTGAAATCTTTAAATGATATCCGCCCCTAAGGGTTCTTGCCACCAACACGGTAATTGTCAACATGACCGAATAACGATTAAGAAAGGTTAATTAAACGTTTTACTAACTTATCTAACTTATCGTGACAATTACTCCCCTTTCTAGTGGCTACCTAAACGGATTACCTACTTCGAAGATTCGTGCGACTTTAACAAAATATATAAAAATAATTTGTAAAAAAAGAAAGAAAAAAAAAAGAAAAGAAAACAACACAGTATTTATTTACTAGGATATTAGCATAGGGTCAGCTGAGACTTAAGGAGGCGATGTAACAGTTTTTCTAGTTTCGATAAATATATTTTAGTGTTTTTCCTCGACATTAATGGCCTATTAAAGGTACGTTGATTTTTTCTCTCTATGTAATGGTATTCGCGAAAAAAAACCGGAGGAAAAACCTGGAGGACGTTTAAGCTTCGCCTTTAAGATTGAAACGCGCTGGGCAGAACCCTAGCCTCCTCTATACTCACAAAGCCCTGGCAGTTCGATGACGGAGCCATAGAGTGGCCCGGTCGCAGATTTGGAGCGCGGGGATCTGGTAGCACAGTGCATTTCTCGGGAGCTAAGGCCCCTGTATACTGAAAGGTAGCGCAAACCATTGTCTGAAATAGGGAAGAGAAATTTCTCCTCGCCGATGCCCTTTCCCTCTCAAAAGTTCTCTTTCCCCTCGCTTCAATTGGATCTGGCGCGACACGTGACCGTTGTCTTCCCATGATCCCGCGCGATTCGGTCGTCTGCTCGAAACCAACGCCATCACTGGGCCAGGCGTAGCGGCGGCTCCGTTCGCGGCCCGGCCGTAGGTTTTTTTATATTTTACCACAACCTCGGCGGCAACGCGATGCCATCATGCTGCGCTGTAGATTGCACAAACAGCATTGCGGAAGGGAAGAAGCATTTTTGCCGTCCCGACGGGAAAGGAAAATCTTCAACGGCGAAGACAATGGCTCCACCGGATCGGTCGGAAAAGTTTCGAGTGCCTCCGAGGGAGACTTTGCGAGGTAAGTCATTGTCAAACTCTGAATCGTATTACCTGTCTCTTTCGGTCTCGCCGATGAAGATCGCCTATTACGATCATGAGACGAGACAAACACGGAAGTATATTACCGGCACGAAGGACTTAAACACGTCTTTTCGCGCGTATTGGATCTTAGAAACTGACTCGCTCACTCTTAGCTCGCTTGCATTGAGTCGGCCGAGTTGAGAACGATGCGTGAGAGACTAGGGTGCCACTAAAATAAAAAGGGTTGTAGTGTTACCCCGTGCATCTTGCGTCAGTGAAAGGAGAGTCACCAACAATCGAGCACCTCGCGATTTTGTTTGTGCAACATATTTCCGCGATCGGTACTTCACAAATGGCAACTAAAGATATGCGATGCTGCATTTATTTTTCAGGATCACTTCACGAACGATCAGTTTGTGCCAGTGATCTTGGCAAAGACTGGCCTCAAGAAACTCAAGCCATATGCAGATCCTTCCATTTTTTTCACACCGACCTCTTCCGAATGTGCAATATTTTGCCTTGTAGCAATAAATATTTTCATGTCTTCATCTTTGTATGTGATCTGTCTTCTGTGATTCATAAAACATCAATTATTGACAATAAAAAAAATTGCTCTTGTATTCAAAAGGCTTTGCTGAAGGATCCCTCTGTCTTCGTTTTGTAACTCACAAAGTAAGGTACGCCCGCGGGTGTGCGGCAAAGCTTATGCGCTTTGAGAGTGAACTCAAGGGTGTACCTTGCGCGTGAGAACGTCAAAACACTAATATATGTGATAAATGAGAAACGTGCTGGCAAGGCAACCGAGCACACGCAATTTTTCATTTTAACGGAGGGGATACAAGTGAGTGTATTTGATTATTTGACGGGTAGTTTTATGCACGAGGCGCGTAAACAGCAGACGTCGCATATTCCTCCGCGCGCATGAGCACAGTTGAAGGTAGTATTCGACGCTTATAAAATGTGTATGAAAAGTGTATGAAGTAAACCAAGCTGCTGGATTGACAAAACGATCGGTGATGCTAAACATTACCGAAAAGTCCTGTTTTACACGATGCATAGTGGTGTCATTTATTTGCTTAACTCCAGCGATGCCGATTCTTCAAATGCACTTTGTTCAAGATACTAAAACGTTTTAGTAGAGCGTACGCTAAGGATTGCGAGCCTTGCGGGCGTGTGCCCAATTCATGCTCAAAGCGACGGCACGAGCTCCCGCTAGCAACGCAGTCCTTGCCCACGAAACTCTATTTAGACGCAGGGAGAGGTGCATTCTATCGTGTGCCTGCTCTCAGCTTTTGCTGCAATAAACGGGTAAACGAAATATATTTTCGCAGTGCATGCCGATGTTCCAAAAAACTCAACTGCTTTTTTTATTATTTATTAATCGTTTGCGTTTAGCGGAATTGGAGAAAGCTTGTCTTCACGCCCGAGCGATTCCAACTCTGCTCGTGCTATTATATTTGCCGATAGAGACGTCTTCCCGAACTTTATAACTCCAATAAAGGTGCACAAACGCTAGTTTCTTCATGTTAGAAAACAAAACTCTCTTTATATTAGAAAAAAAAATCTAGTCCGCCGTATCCAATAACATGAACGGCCAGGCACCCGGTTGTGCCCGGCACACAGGCGCGCGCCGTCGCGCGCGTTGCGGGCCCAGCTCAGACATGGCGGCGGGGGGCGTGGCGCGGACATAGGGCGAGGAGGATTGCCGTCGATGGAAAGGAGGAAAACGAGGGGAGAGGAGGAATTGCGCTACCTTTCCGTATACAGGGGCCTTACCGCGCCGAGATCACGGGAGGGGGGGGTCATGCGACCTCAAGGTCACGTGACCCCTACCGAGACCACGTGACACCTTCCCTTAGGGTCATGTGGACCCCCACCGGAGATCGCGTGACCCCCCCCCCCCCCCAGCTCATGTGAACCCCCGAGACCCCGGGAGGGGTCACGCGACCCTGGTTTGTAGTACCCGTCCCTCCTCCTCCTCAAGAGCTGCGCTCTGGTTTCGGTCGCCACAGTGAGTTGTGAACGTGCTTTCATTTTTAGAGCGCAGCTCTTAAAGGCATTCCCCGGCAGGCGGCGTCGCCGTCGGCGTCGCCGTCGGCGTAACCGCGCGGTGCATGATGGGTAAATTTCCCCGCTAAATTTAGCGGAAAATTTTCTCCCGCTAAGTCTAGCGGAAAATTTTTCCCCGCTAAATCTAGCGGGAAATTTTCCCCGCTAAATCTCAGCGGGAAATTTTTTCCTCCGCTAAATCTAGCGGAAAATTTTCCCGCTAAATCTAGCGGAAAATTTTCCCGCTAAATCTAGCGGAAAATTTTCCCACGCTAAATCTAGCGGAAAAGTTTTCCCGCTAAATCTAGCGGAAAATTTTCCCGCCGCTAAATCTAGCGGGAAATTTTCCCCGCTAAATTTAGCGGGGAAGACTCCCCTCCTCGTGGTCACGTGACCCCCCGGCCACGTGACCCCCCCCCCTCCCCGAGGTCACGTGACCCTCCCCCTCCGTGCCTTCCCCTCCTCCTCACGAGCTGCGCTCTAATTCGGCGTTACAGGGAGTTGTAAACGGCTTTCATTTTTGCTTTCTTTTCAACGCCTCGCCATTGTTTAACCATTGTTGTGGCCGCGCAATACGCGTGTAACGAACGAGTGCTCTCCCGCCAATCGCTTCCAGGCCACTCCCATTTCCAGTGCACCGGCGCCATTTTCTTCAAGAGGTCTGCGCGGGCTTGCCTTACTCCGCAGAAAGACGCAACACCGGTACGTTACGCCGCACCTTTTGACTTCAGTTCTGGACGTACAGCGCACTGACGTTGAACCGACAGGTACCAACTTTCACAAGCTGCTCGATAGCCGAGTTAGCAGAACTTATTAAAATAGATAATATACGTATGACCTACTGCGAAAAAAAGTAATCGGGGCTTTCTTGGCTATACTGCCAAAACCTTAATGTTTTTTTTCTTCTTCTGTAGTCTTTGATACGTACTGTTTAATATGTTATATCGCACAATCATCAAACCTCTCCGTAAAAGTTGGGGGCGTCAGTTCGATGTCAGTGCTCTGTGCGTCGAACAAAAAGGTTTGGGGTGTAATGGCTATACTTTTTGAGCGCTCGTGCAGTGGCGCATTTGACTACTTGAAAAGATTAACGCATAAAGGGCTTTAATTAAGTGGACAGTACATTGTGCATTTTGATAACTGTTATTGAGGGTATTGGGGACACGAATGCAGTTCAGCTATTAAGGCAGAATGAGTTTTCTCATCCGAGTTTCATGGAAATGTCAACGTTTGACGGTAACGGAATGCCGATACCGAAAGGATTTACGTCTCCCAGCAATACGTA
>JAZHYW010007571.1:0-11188 GCA_037355805.1 Ixodes ricinus
ATAGTAATAATAATAATAATAATAATGATAATAATGTTAATATAATAGCTTATTATTTCTATTTCTTTGTAAAAAATCGGGTCCGTCAAAGCCTCGGAAGCTTGTGTGAGATAGCCCGGCAGTCGAAAAGCTAATCTAACCAAACGCTGTTCCTCGCGTTAAACAGAAGAAGAAACAAACAACATATTTTTTGTTTAGCCGAGTACAAAGCAGACTAGCTCTTCCGTTTTGCAAGATGTAATGGGAAAACAACGGAAAGATAACAAATTCAATGTTTGCCGGGTACATTCACTAAATACACCACAAAAGCTTCAATTACTATTCATACTAACAAAATGAGTCATCGAAAACATAACAATGTGTACAATAGAAACAAACGCTTTCAGATAGAGAGACTTCAATCAGTTCTAACAGAAGGAGCCATCGAAATATATGAAATGCAGAATATACACAAGGGTCAACGTATGCGCACAGAAGGTTCGAAATAGTTCTGGTTAATATTGAAAATGCATGTATATGCAGCAGTGGCAAAACATACACAAATAAACAAAAACAATTATGCGGTGCAAGCATCAATGTCAGCAGAAAGACATGGGAAAACGTATTTCAAATTTAATGTTCTAACCACCACGTCCTGAACTTGTATTTAACAGCTTTAAAATAACCTAGATCCATAAGTTCTTCTGAGCATATTATTGAACGTACAGGAAATTTAAAACCTTCTCAGTCTTATTCCGTAGTGTATGTGTATTCTGGGTAAATAATACCTTTCTGTCTTTCTGATGAGTCTTTTAGTGTATCGGTTGTTTGAATTCTATCCCATAGAAATAATATGTTGTTATAACAATGTATTTAAATAATGTATGCAACGGCAATATATTGAATGTCTCAAGTTTACGCATCAAATTTAAAATTTGAAAATTTGTATCATACGAAATATTGTTTACAATCCTAAGTACTAGCTTGCTTACTGTTTGCAGTCTACTATTCGAGCAGGAGCCGTAAACCAAAATATCATATCTAAGCACAGACTCTCCTAGAGCACGATAAATGGTTTCTTTTACAGTAGCACATGCTGCAGTACCAATACGGTATATCTGTGATGAAACAATTATCAATCCCTTTTTAATGTAATCAACATAATTTTCTCATGTCATGTGTTCATCAAAATGCAACCCCAGATATTTGGTGCTGCCTTTATGATTCATTTCGGTATTATTGCTAACTCCGTCTTTAGTGCCCCATAAGTATAAACAACGATCCAGTATTACTTGCTTGTGTGGATTCATAAAACTGATATTTTGTCTTTTTCGAATTTACAAATATAGTGTTTTCAGTAAACCAGTTTATAACTACATTAATGGCATTTTGAAATATTCTTACTGCAACCTCTTAGTTTTTATGTGAGAAAATCAAGGCCGTATCATCAGCATATTGAAATATTTTTAACCGTTTAAGTTGACCCAAGGTCATTGACAAACATGTTAAGCCAAAGTGGCTGAAGGTGATCATTGAGGTATTCAACAATTTATCCTACCCGTTTTGCTCATATTCTGTTTTATTTTAACCCATTGAGTTCTATTAGAAGAATAGCTCTGAAAGAACTGATGGAATGGTCCTCTAAAGCCTAACGCATATAGTTTCTGAAGCAGTTTTGAATGGTCTATTGCAGTGGTTCTCAAATGGGGATCCGTGAAGGCATTCTAGAGGTTCGCGAAGCCCTGTCTCATCAGTTAAATCCGACAAGAAAAACTGTCTTTTTTTCAGATTGAGAAGAAATGTTCCAATTTGCGGGTGAGTTTTCTCTTATGTATGTCAATGAGCGAAATCTACTTCAAACTAGCCCTTAGTTATATCCATTTATTAAATCATTATCATAATTATACCCATACTTTTTCCTTCCTCTAACCACGAACGGGGTCCTTCATCATCTCCGCAGATCCACAAGGGGTCCGCGAAACATCAGTGGTTGAGAACCAGCTGATTCATTGTATCGTGAAAACAAGGCTAAACCAATATTATTCTGATCTGAAGTTTCTTTCACAACATCAGTGAAATCTTCAAGCAGCGATGTACTTTTCCTTTTCCTGAAACCGTACAGCGATAAATTAATTATATCAAATCTGTCACAGAAAGAAATAATTGCGGTTGCAATATGCCTTCCCATTATGTGAGAGATTCCCAGCATAATTGATAAGAGTCAGTAATTTCCTACATCCTTTTGTTCCCTCCCTCAAATAACGGTCTTACTATCGCACTTTTTATCCCTGCTGGGATAACTCTTGTCTTATGTATACCGTTTAAATCTGCTAGTGGCACACCTTTTAAGTTATCAAAATTGTAAAAAAAAAATCCCTGAAACGAATCTGGTCAATTCCTGTCGGCTTTTTTATCGATATAGTGTTGATAATGAAACGTAAATATGCTTCAGTCATCGAAGGCAAATATGCCGACTCCAGATCTTGCGAAAGATTTGATTGCCAGGTTTGCTGCTGGAAGTTTATTATTGCCCTAAGTTATTCAATATCTCACAATTTTATTGCTGAATAATTCACATACCAAGATGAAATCAGCCGACTCACCGAAATGTCTTACGATTGTATCATCGATACTTTTTTCTTCTGCTAGCTCATTCGCTAAGTTCTGAATTTCCTTAGGGCTATCTTTTGTATTTTTAAAATTTTTCTTTAGAGTTATTGCGTTTTGCCGATCTTATTTTTACTATAAGCTTGTTTCTTACCGAGCGGAATTCGTCTTTTAACAATTTGTTTTCCGGATTCTGTTTGCACCCAGTTCATAGTTTGTCTTTGATGTAACTTAGCTGCATTATGTCTTTGTTAATCTGTATTTTCCCCACGCTTCTTTGTTTTAGTTTAATTGTTTTCTGGGGACTTTTATATATATTAAAGACACTCCTAGTATAGCTTTAAAAAGCGAAGTATGAGGAAAGTGTATTAGGAGCTCCAGTCAAACTCGGATATTTATTTTTCCACCTTCTTGTTGTCGAATATGGATATTACCTATTTAGCATTTTTATTGGCCGCAGCTAGTATCCTGCATTGCCGCGAAGACAGTAAAGTAGTGATCAGAAATATATTTTCTAATCACACCAGCCATCGTACACATGAAATCGAATCTAACCATGATCAATGCAAGTTTTTGTTATTTTGTTTCCAAGATGTTCTTCTCTAGTATATTCAATAACCAAGTTTTAAACACCGAAGCCTGCTAACACGTGGAGATGAGTCATTTACGCCATTTTTGGAAGTATTTCTCTTCTATGTTTAACTCACCGGCTAATAATGTGCATTCACATATATTTAGGCAACTTAGCATTTCAGATAATTCAGTAATAAATTAACTTATATTTAAATCTGGTGGTCGATAAATAGCGCAAACTGTAAAATGAAACCACTGGGTTATTTACTTCTACTCATAACACCTGCGCCTGTGTAATAAATACATTAATCTGCATGGTTAAATAATAATCGCTAACGAACTTTAGAATGCCTCCTCCTGAACGTCCGTGTCTACAACGTTGATAGCGATTAAAACCTTCTAAACATACGTAGTACAAGTTTGTTCATCAGCATTTATTTCATTAAGAATTATCTCAGTAAGTTCAGGCAGTCGATTTGCAAGATAAATTCAGTTAATAACAATGCCTCCTTAAGCTCCAAATGTTACATGCAAAACATTTAGGCTGATAGTGCTGTCTTTATCGTGAAGCGCGGACTGTACATACGTGTCTCACACTTGAGAAGACTGAAACGTCTCTGCCATTTATGCTATCTCGTTGAGGTGATTCTCGTTTTCGATTCGGATCGCAGGACTACGTTCTTTTCTTTGACAGAACTGCTCCCGTTCTGCGCCCACACGAACTTGTAGCTTTCTACCATGCCTTGGTCTTTCTGTCCCAGAAGAGGTTTTTCAGTGTCTTTGAAAAGTTTTCATTCACATATATTCCTTCATTTTTCAAAGAGAAACGTCTCGTGATCTAAAGATCTCTCATGCTCTTTTGCGTGAACCTCACTAGAGTGGGAGCTAACCTCTCCTCTCCGGCTATCAATCTGTGCGCGGTTTCGATGGTTTGGCTTGTTGGGGGTGGAAGCTCAAGTTTCTCATCAGTACCTGTAACAACATTTGCGAGGTTTTCACTTTCAGTTTCTC
The DNA here is from genome assembly GCA_037355805.1 of Ixodes ricinus. Taxonomy (NCBI): domain Eukaryota; kingdom Metazoa; phylum Arthropoda; class Arachnida; order Ixodida; family Ixodidae; genus Ixodes; species Ixodes ricinus. The sequence goes on from JAZHYW010007571.1 coordinate 4,171, forward strand.
TATACCTCTCTCTACACCTCGTGTATTTGAATGTTTTTACGTCGTGAGTACTGCTCTGCGCTATCCCTCTCAATAATGGGCGACCGGGTCCAGATGGTTTGTTTTCTTGTTTAGCTCTTCGATGAGTTTGGCCTGGCTTTGAGAGTTTGCGTGTATCTCCTGGTACTGCGCTGATTGTTTGTTGATGGTTTTCTCCACTCCATTGATCACTTTCTTTTCGTTTTCACCTGATTTTATGATAATACAGTCATACTTTGGTCCTAGCGCTTCTAAAGCTTTCTCAATGTTATCCTGTTTAGCACTGCTACCAGTGTTGTGCTCATTTTAGTGATTTTCACAGTCAAGACATCCAGGCCTCCTCCACTCGAACCGTTAGTATTTTCCTTACTTGCACCAGAAACGTTTCTTGTATTCAACCGACTGTCTTCGACGGTGGATTTTACACGTGCTACAGTTCCAGGCGACATGTATTTTAAAGCTTTTATTTTTGTAACGCCGGAGCTTTTGACTTGGAAAATCAAATCCACATGCCCTATGTTGGGTACACACCGAGGCTGTGTGGAAAACAGGCAGGGCAAAGCGCCCCCGGCTGTTCGACCTCCTCGCCAATACCTCTAGCAGGTCATTATGTGACCAGTTTGGTGAGTCCGTCTGGTAGTTTGCGCTCAATTTGGTGGCACCGCCTTGTTCGCCAAACCGTCGCTGGTTTGGGAAATGATCACGGTGTAGGTTATCATCGTCCCGGCCATCTGAAACAGAGAAGGATATTTGCCCAAATTGGTACGTTCATCCCGAGAGAAAATTAAATTGTTAACAGGTCACAGCAGAACCGAGACCAATCGGCCATGATAGGAAAGATAAGTAATCCCTTCTATCCATTCTTGAACACATTAATCCAAAAATAGTCAATAACAATTACTATTACTCATGGTCAAAATAGTAGTATTCAATTAGATCACCCTATTCATTGGAAGAAAAGTAACTGACCGTTACTTGAAAACGTAACAGTTACTTTTCGAATTACTTCAAATTTTCATAACGGCATATCTTTCTGCCGGTTTGAAGATGGGTTTTTCATACTGCTCAATATTGGATTAGAATCACCGGTTTACAAACAACTCGATTTCTAGATCCACTACTTTTGGTGGATTTAGAAGACGAGTCTTTCGAGACAAGTCTTCCTGTCGGAGACTTGTCTCGAGGATTCATTCGTAAGAATATTGTGAAAATAAAGGGCGCCATTAGGAAGGGGAAGGAAAAATAGTACCGATCGCAAGTAATTTCAATATAAGTGCAGATTGTTCCGCGAGAATTGGTACTGGGTATTAAAAAAATGGTAGCGTTAGGCAAGGACAAACGAGGAGACTGGACAGCACAGAGCGCTGTATTCAAACCTCCTCCTCTTTCCTCGTCTAAAGCGCTACCATGTTTTTCAATAAAATTATTACTTTCAAAAGAAATTAGATTGATTTTGTGATTACTACCCGATGAATGCATTCAAACGATAATAAAATTACTGCAAAAAGTAATAAGTTACAAGTATTTTGATTAGATGTAATGAGAACCGCACGGGTCCACAAGGTCTATCAGAAACAGGTCCTGACAGCACGAATCAACCCACACTTTCTTAAACTAGAAGTTTCTTTTGTGAGAAAAAAGACAACAGAATAATTGTATTACTTTACGATGAGCCTCGGTCACCGCAAATACGCGTGGAGGAGGAGAGTCTTGGCTGGGTACAAAGGTGTGCTGTATGATATACTGACAATTTAAGAAACGACAAACGTGGCGAGACCTCACAATCTTATTATCATTATTATTATTACTATCAATTTTATTACCATCAAACGAGAATGGCTCCATTAGCCGGTAGGTACCCCGAAGGACAAATCCCGAAGCACGAAGCGTGGACATGGAAAGCCGCTACCGGCTTTTTTGAAGTTGTCGGTAATTGCATTAAAGACTATATTGATTGTCCGGCCATTTCAACAACGCTGATCAGTACTTCGTTCTACGTCTCATACAAATGACTGATGCAAATGAGAATCGAAGGTTGCTACAAAAGTTTTCAAGTTACCTTGGAGGCATTTTATGCACCGAAGCAGTTCCTTCAATTACCATATATTGCCTGCACTCGTGGTATTCAAAAAGTAACAGAGACCTATACCTCAGAAGTACTATACTACATGAAATAGAGTATTGATCGCTTCAATTATTTAGAAGATTTTAAACCGTCGTCTCAGGAAGTGAAGGACCTTTATTTTTATCAATATTTTCCTGGTTCATTGAAGGGGAAACTCGGCGCATAGATCACGTGGCGTCAGGTCACGTGCCATCAATTGACGTCACCTGATCTAAACACCAATATACCGGGTGTCCCAAAAACACTTACAAGTTATTTTTTTTTTTACCGCAGAATAATTTACGCTAGAGCGAACGCGTATTCTTCGCCCAAATGTAGACCTAGTGGTCAGAACCAGATGCCAAACTTTCAGAACTAAGCGTTATCTTATTCAAAAGTTATAACCAATTTTCTAAAATTTTCAAGAGGAAAATGGTGGCCCATGGACCTCTTATATAATACATGGGGCTGAATGGCGCCATTTACCGAAAACAGGGCGAAAACGGGCCCAGTATTTTCCCATCATAATTTTAAGAAAATTCGCTATAACTTTTGACCGAGATAACGTTTAGTTCTGAAATTTTGGCATCTGGTTAGGACCGTTAGCGCTGCATTTGGGCGGAGAATGAGCTGTTGGTCGATGCGCAGTTAATTTTTTCGGTGAAAAACGCGCTGTTAGTGTGTTTTCTTTTTAGGGACACGCTGTAGTTTACCAGCTGAACTTAGCGATATATGCTTGAACAAACGGACGGACCGGGGGGGGGGGGGGGGACGATATATTTGGTGATTGAGGTGCATTCAAAAAGTATTTACCGCTGTAATAATATTTCAGATATAAGGTGTCCCAAGCCACCAGGCTCGATTTAAAACGGACCGTAAAAATCGACGCCTGTACGTACGCAATCTTAACTTTTCGTCAAAGGTGTATTTCACAGGTCGGTATTTTTCTTGTAAAATTAGAAAGCATAGATCCCTTTCTGTAAACAATAGGGCCAAGAAACTTGCCAGGGTCAACGGCGGACGCCGACGCAGACGACCGAGTCGAGTTGCGGAGTGCGTTTGGCGCGCCTATCGATAGATGGCGTCGGGAGCAGCGTCTGAAGGTGCAACCGACCAACGAAAGAAAGGAGACGACACGCAGGCGAAATCCGTTGGCAGCAAAAGTGCCGTCCAAGTGGAAATGCGTTTTTTGTTACTTTACGTTTCGCTTTGATTGGGCGAATTTAGTTTTAAACCAAAGGTACATTACAAAAATATTATATTTATTTTAATGAACCACGGTGCTCGCGAGCAGTCTCGATAAGAAGATAGCGCCATCTTTCAATAGGAGCGCCTAACGCGCCCCGCCACTCGACTTGCTCTGCGTCGTCGCCCGCCGTTGACCCTGGCAAGTTTCTTGGCCCTATTGTTTACAGAAAGGGATCTACGCTTTCTAATTTTGCAAGAAAAATACCGACTTGTGAAATACACCTTTGACGAAAAGATTAGATTGCTAGGCGCACGCGCCGATTTTTACGGTCCCTTTTAGATCGAGCCTGGTGACTTGGGACACCCTATATATGGTCACCGAGAGCTAAGAATACACAGGTCACGTGACCTATCAGGATCACGCTTTCTGCTTCTTGATTTGTTCTTAGGTGTTCTTATCGGCTGAGGCTGCAACCGTATTGGCTACGGAGCGGTAACAGAGAGTTTCAGGGAACCGTTCTTTGCACATCCGATAGGGTACGATGGGCCTCCAGGTACGAACTGCGTTTATACTTACCACAGCAAGACTCGCGCATGCGCAGTTCGTATCGGACGGCTTAATGTACCTGACTGGATGTGCAAAAATGGTTCCCTCAAACTCCCTAATAAAACGCACGGAACTCAACACGTCGTGCGTTTCTCCAGCTCTCAGTGACCACAATGGACAAGAAACAGGGGTAGAAATTTGTACTTCCTTAACGGGAGGGGACAAATTGAGCACCGAAGGCGCGGCCTTCTCATTCTTATCACAGATATTATTATACGTTACACTTATTTCCATGCGTTAACGAACAATGTCCTCGAACCTTTAAGTAATCATGCCGGCGTACACATGAATCAGCGCAGTTGCTGCTTACCGACACCAGCAGAGCCTTGTTGATCCTCAGGAAGCCGCCACCGCTGAGGTACATACCCTTGGGATCTATGGTTTCGTGCAGATACCGGAGCTGCCAAAGACATGGTACGCTCTAAGAAACATAAGGCGTCTACTTTCCCCGCAAAGCACTTGGATTAGCCAATCATTGCAATCTACGGAGAGGAGATTGGCCAGTGACGAGGCTGAAAATGTGTCTAGACCTAAAAAAAACCAAAAACTTGCAGATGATTGGTTTTTCCAAGTGCGTTGCGGGAAGGTAGGACCTCCAGATGTCTTAAAGGGTAACTGCAAAGAAAAAAAAGTGTTTTTTAGACAGCCTAATTGGGACAAGCATGTCTCAAAACAATTTTCCCGCGAAAAAAAATATTTACAGCAATATTTATTGCACGAGACTGATTTTAGTTTGCGGCTATTTCGTCCGTTTTAAATCGCGCGCCACAAAGTGGGTATTATACGTCACGGAGTGGCTGCTATACGTCACGGACTGGCTGCTACACGTCACGGAGCGACGTCCGATAGCAACTCTTCTCATTGGCTAAGAGTTTGATTGACAGCTTAGATCTTGGTTGTTAAACCTTTGTTATATGTTGTAATTTCCTTTTGAGCAGCATATTTTTACGTTTAAAGAATAACCCATGTAATTAGAGTCATAATTCTTTTTAAAAGGTTTACAAGACGGGCACTTCCGTTTGGATTCATACCATAACAAACAAAAGCTTCGCCATTCTTTTCATGGCCGCCGAAGTCTCTGCTCCCGCCTGTCTCGCCTACCTCGATAGTCGTTTCGCCGAAGTGATCAGTGTTTCGTGTTGACCACAGGTGCTTGAGTGAGACTTCCTGAAGTGAAGTAGTGTGTGTTTAGCAGCTGTCAGTGATAGTGAAGCGACGCGGGGTTTTGGCTTTCATAGCGCGGTTTGTTACTTTCGTTTTCCTCTTTGCTTTCTTAGCGTTTTTTTTTTTGCTTGCGCGTGCAAATGGTTGTTTTTTGGAGATGTCAGCTCCTTTAAAGCGGCACCGTTGCTCTGTAAAGTGGTTCCAGATGAGTGATCGCGACAGCGAGTCTTCCAGCAGCCATGTCGCCCCGAAAGGACACTGAATGCTATTTGGCTGGAGGCAATCGGGCGTTCGCGTAGCGACAAACGTGTCCAGGTATGTTCTCGTCATTTCGCTCCGGAGGCCTTCGAGATTCGCACCGGGTGCACCGAACGTCCGCGACTGAGACACAGCTGTTACGTAAAAAGCCTCGCACAGCCAGGTTATTACGTAACAGCTGTCCGCAGAAGCCTTCGGACGTCCAAATTCTGCGTTAGCCGACAGATTTTTTTCTCGGCTTCCGAACCATCTTACGTAAAGTTGTTTGAATTGAATGTGTACTGTTATCGTAAATCTTGGCTTGTGATTGCGCCTTTGTAGATCATCTTATTCGTTTTGCTGGAGAGACGCAAACGACGGGCATTACAAAATCGTTTGCATATTCCGCACACCTCGCAAAAGCACTTCCCAGTCACCTTGCGAAAAGGGCGAAACACGGAGTCCGCACCGTCCTGACTTCCCAGTCTTTTACCTGCTTTAGAGCAGTTTGTACCTGCTAGTAGGTATGCCTACTGAAACTGCAACTTGAAACCAGGGGCAGTGCCAGAGAGAAAAGAGGCAAAGTTGGGAAAGCTTGCTCGCCCTCCGCAATTTCTGAACTCTCAAGTGATTGTACCATAATAAATGCACCAACGCCTCTTCCCAAAATAAAAAAAGCACTATGTTCACTACGTAAAAAATGGTCTCAGTTCATGCATCTGTGGGCAGGTAGGAAATCTTGCCCAAATTTATTCACACCGCATGATGAGCGCAAGTAACTCGCACGAGATTTACAGGAAAATATCGGTGGCGACTTGTTTCCCTGAAATTCTGTATAACCGGTCGTTTGCAGGACCGAATCATCTACTCGAGCGGTGTGCGTCGTTGTGCAAACACGTCGCTGTGCAAACGCAGTCCAACAACACGAAGCATAAAAACGGCAGATTTAGGACAACAATCCGGAGTCCATTGTTCAATTAAAACGACGTAATTTTGTTGAAAACGCCCGCGGCTTTTTACTCACGGTATGCGTCGGGAATCTTCCACATTTTGAAACGGAACGAAGGAAGATTTACTTTTAAAGACGCTCGCTGCGTCCTTCCGGACCAGCTGGACCGGATCAGCTGACGACGACGGGACTGAACCCGTTGAACCTCAACCCCACAACAACCGATTTGAGCTCCGTGTTAGTGTGAGTTTCTACTTCCAAGCACCGCACCACACCACGAACGTTTCAGTTCTTTGTCGCATCGCCGTGTTGCACCAAACAGAACGAGATCGCCGAAGTCAACGCAGCGCTGTCGTGAACGTTGGCTTGTGGTTGCGCACTCGTGGACCCTGTGACTCCCTTCGCTTTCAAAGCACACACGACGATTACGGATGATACTTTCCGTCTTCCGGGAACATCACAGGGGCACTTCTCCGGTCACGTCTTCGCTACATGTGCTCGCAAACCGCGGAGCTTCTCGCGTGCCGTCAAACCAAAACAATACCGGCGCCATGTTGAACGTGCGTTGTTGCCAGATTTTCTCCGACCAAACAAAAGCAACGAAAGCAAACCGGCTCTAGCTTCCAGCGTACATCGGCGGCACCTTCCCCCCATTCCTGCCCCCCTTCCCTTCCTCCCCCCCCTACCCCCTTCCCGGAAGTCGCGACGCTGCGTACGGCTTCCGCAGCCAAGTCAATCCAGGAGTGAGGGG
>JAZHYW010007573.1:0-139790 GCA_037355805.1 Ixodes ricinus
AACTTTCACACAACACCGAGAAAGTTCCTGTGCTCTATAGGTCTTCGACTGGATTAATAAGCAAGGGTGAGGAGGATGTAGTCTTACAGGGCAAATATATAACTACCAAGGCGTCTCGTTACATTCTTAAGCAAATATTGATAACAAAGGGAGTGACGGTCTATCACAATAGCCGATTGGCGTCCCTTAACTTAAGGTCGAAGTTCGCCTATGGAAAAAAACCACCGGTGGTTTACCTCAGCTTTTCATAGAGACCGGCTTGTATACGCAAACACATACCCTTGCTCGGGATGACGTTAAAGCAAACCCGCGCCGATCCCGTTAACTACTGGAACCAGTTTGTTGCTCTGCGGCTGCTGCCTCATTAAAATGATTACGGAGATGGCTCGCACTGCAGGGTTGTTTGCAGAGAGTTGAATGCCTGTTCCCAATCGTAGAACAACACATTCGGAATATCACTTTAGAGAAGACGCGCAAATGGGAGTCGCTAAATAGGTAAAATGGGAGATAAAGCGGCGAGAGTAAGAAAATGCCTAGAGAGCTAGTGAGCTGTCTGGGATTGCCGGGTTTCGAAAAGGTCTCCAAGGCTCGTACCTTTCCTGGTTAGGGTACGATGATGTTTATGTCAACAAGGTGTCCAAGAATTCAACTTTCCCGAGCGGCAGAATGATATTCATTGTGTTCAGCTGCGATCTTGCTGATTTAAGACGCATAAACGTCTTATGAAGTTGATCCAAGTGTTCGTCAAAAGTGCGAGAAAATAACCCCTGGTGGTCCCAAAACGTCGAGGTCCGCTGTTTTATAACTCTCCATTATCGCCGAAATAGCAGAGGCGAGTTCGTCATTTGAGTTCACGAAGCACGTTATCGATCGGGCGCTCTAGAGTAACAGGGGCTATGCGTGAGCCATACAGCAGAACGTTCAATTCGATAGGGGCATCAGGATAACTCGATCTGAGATCAAGGGACCAATGAAATGACCGTGCCTTTATAAAAACTAATCGTAATTAGAGACTTACCAAGCGACGTAGCGGGAATCAAACCCGGACCGTAAGATCCGCAGTCCGACGCCTTTGCTTGGCGTAACAGGCAAGAGGCGAAATGGAGAGCAAGCAACTTTTTTTATGTTTAACTCCGAAAGCCTGCGGTAGCAGGCGAACATCGGGGCGAGCAACTGGCTCCAGAATGACGAGGGGTAAACTCGTCTCGTATTCTCATGACGTCAAGGGGCGGATTCATAACACACCAGTGAATACGACAGAGGGCGTATGACGTCAGGACTTCGCACATGAATCAATGAATAGCATAGCTTGCGCGATAAAACTGATTCCCTCGCAATGAGGGATCGGGAGACAAAGTTGAGGTTACGTTCCGCAGGGCTGTATAACTTCGGCATCAGAGAAGCGTCGCGCCATCTGACGTCCCAGTCCATATAAGGCCAAGCACGACACCACCTTTTAATATAAGGCGAAGCGAATGTGGCGCCTTCGGACGGTGCACTCCCTTATATCAGGCACAACCGCCACGCCCTGCCCATGCCAGGGATATATGCTGGGTTAACATTGCACCTCTACGAAATACTACTAGCTCGTCGAACTCGTCACTGCTCACTCAGTGAACTTCCGCATGCATTTAAACTTGTCTCGATCATTATGATAAAGCTGGCGAGCACATGAGTGTGTCATGTGTGCAACGCATCCAAGACCATCCAAAGCTCCCTGTTAATAAATAAGTTACCATAAAGCACGCACGACACATTCCGTTTTTTCCAGGTTAATCGTTTATCAAAATTATCTAAACAACTTGTTTTTATTGAGTTTTTGTTTTCATTGAAGGCCTATTGCTATATTACCCAAGCATCAAGGAGAATGCGGGATTGGTGTTCCACGCGCCGCACGCGCTGGCCTCAGCAGTAGTAAATTTTCTAAAGCAGAAACCTAAAACAAATTATATCTTGCACGCACGTTCGTCAACGCTTTATTTTGGTTATTTACTTCCGAATCTTTTATTCATGGAAGGCGTGCGCGTGTGGCGCGTGGAACACCAATCCCCGCATTCTCCTTGATGCTTGGGTAATAAAGCAAATGGTCTATTTGACCGATCGTGGTTGAGAACGTGTCGATGGATCTTGTGGTGAGCACTCTCTCAGCAACAACGGAATCCAGCCACGGACACCGGCTTTCGCCTGTGGTGGTATTTTCACGCGACGTTCATCTGCCATTTACTCGTGCCCACCGTATCTGATGGTGTCAAATGAGCCCCGGGAATATCTGTCTCCTCCCGCATGTGCCGAAAACCCCGTTACGCTCGAATTGGTGGATCGAATGAAAGACTTTTCAATTGCCACAATTGAGCGTAGAAAAGCCGACTCCTCCCCCAACCTGTTCCCCGAATCGGCCTCTCGGAGCTCCGTTGAAAGGGCTGGGAGAGCACCGCTTAGAAGGCCATTGAGCGCGCCCGGACGACTTCCCGTCTGCCGACGACGCGCATGCCGACGCACGCAACATGCCACCTGCGGCCCGCCGGAGAAATCGAAAAACGTGTCGCGAATTCTCCCGGGCGCATTTCGCAGAGTGAACCGGGGTTCGGGGCCCCCTTTGCATCCAGGGGAAGCGGGGCACGGCCCTCTCCTCCTGTCTCTTTCTCGAAAGGCGACGCTCCAGACCGGGCCGCTCCGACTCGGAAAATGAGATTCTGCACCATTTCGTGGGGACAGGGGGGGATAACCCGATTGGGCGAGTGTCGGCCAAGTGGCCGACAATGCTCTTCTTTCGCGATGAGCGAGGAACGGAACGCCGATGGGGGTTCGCTCCAGGTTTGAAGCGCGACGGCTCCAACCAACTGGCAAAAAAGAAAAAAAAAAAAACCGCTTGCTTTTTTTTGTTTTTTTTGTTTTGTTTTTAATCTTCTTTTTTTTTTTTTTGTCAATACATTCAGTCGGCCGTGCTCTTCATCCGAATCCGTATATTGGCTTTGCGAGTTCCAGGAACGGGCGCTTGAACGGTTTTTCAACGACTCAGCGAAGGCGCGATGAAATTGTTGCTTTCGTCGTTGATCTCCTTGGTGTATTTAGAGCTCATTCGAGAGTCTCCTTAAAATTGAGAAAAATAAAAATAGTAAGTGGTAACATTAAATATATATTGCGGGCAAACAATGGTGACTGCGGTCTAATCTTTGCCCCTAAAAAATCTTTTTCAGGAACAAATTTTTTTCTTAAAAGTAAGGAAAGACTGCAGCTCAGGCGCTATAAAATTAGTGCTTTAACTCCGTGTTAGCTAATGCGATTATCGAAAATGCATCAGCTATAATCTTCAACGTCCAACCATCGTTGGTCAAAATAGGCTATAAAATTAATACAAGAAATCTAGGAACACAAGAAAAATTTTGTTGAATGGAGTGCCTACACAAACACGCCCGCTCATAAGGGTTTATGCTCCAAGCGATAAAACTACCGCCGCAGGGCATCTGCACATTTCAAAACATTCTGTGTGTGCGACAAACAAGGCGGTTATAAAGCAGGCAGCGAATCCAGATAGACATCGTGAAAATGTTTCTTGTTCAGTTCAGGGCAATGGCCGAATCCACTTGTTGCAATACACGATTTAAAAAATGGTGCTATCCTCGATGCTCCTGGTTTCAAGAAAGCGTGCTTCCAAAACAGATCCGCCATCTTACATGCAGTGTGCCTGATTCACGTGGCGCGATTTGGCTTTTAATTTTGTAATCGCAACGTCGCTCGTGTGGCAAACAAATGCGTGGTGGAGGCTTCGGGGCTCGACGCGGCAGCTGCGAAATCGCTAGCAAAATCGTGTCATGTGAATCAAGCTTAACACGATGACAACATGCGAGCCGCTAACCCCGAGACGGAGAGTGTTATCGAGAGGAAGAGAAGTAATTTAGGCCAAGAAACGACACCACTGAGTGTCACCCCGAGTCTCGAATGTGCACTAGACCAAAGAGGGAGGTTTAAGCTGACCGCGTGGAGTCGACGCCGCAACTCTGGACCCGGTTTTGCATTGACTGCTTCGAGTGGACCATGAAGCTTTCGCCAGGGTTCCATCAGAGGCAGCAAGTTCAGCATAACTGCCCCTCGTGCTCCTCTTTCAAAAACAGTCTGCGTTCGTGACATGTTTTTGTATCTGCATTCGTCACACGAAATTAGAGGGGCGGGGGAACGTCCGTTTATGGTTTATTAACTGATCGACACTTGGTAAGGGCCGCCCGTGGGGTTTGCCCCTGTTCCTGGTGGTGTAAATGCCCGCGTTATAAGACACCAAAAAGAGGGAAGCAGGACACGTTCATTGCAACTTCGGTTTGGGCTGATTCGTACAAACTAACTAAAAGGTTTAAATAGCGCGCACAAAACGAGGACACAGAAGAAACGAAGAGGGCACGACAGGCGTTATCCTATTTTCTTCGTGTCTCTTGTGTCGTCCTTCTGTTTGAACGTTTTAAACCTTTTAATCGGGACATACGGTTCGTGAACCATGGAGGGGGAATAGTAAAAAAATGAATGGACTGACCATGTGTGATCCATGTGCCACTTCACCGGCAGAAGCTTTGGTTACGTGGCGTGACGTTTGCGGTTTATTGGAAAAGCAAAAACTTAGCATCAAGTCAGTTGGGGCGTAAACGTACATTGGCAGCGTGTTGCAAATCGTTGACACCGGACATTGAGTTGGTAAACAACGCAGTCCATGCGGACTCCTCTCGTCGTAAATGGCACGCTGGCGGCCCGCTCTATGCTCTGCCATAGCTCCTCTTTACTCACAAAGCGTGGCAGTTCGACGACGGAGCCATAGGGTGCCCGGTCGCAGAATTGGAGCGGGACGATCTGGTAGCACAGAGCATTTCTCGGGGAGCCTGTAGTCAGCGCGCAGCTTTTGCAGCGGCGAGGACCAGAAACATGCTTTTCAAACCCGACGAGAAAAGAAGCGGTAGCCCGAGGAACGCGAGGAGCACGAGCGGACATTCATTCGCTCGGGACAAGTGTGTTTCGGCGTCTCGCCGCAGCGAGGCGCCCGTTACATGCCTGTCCTCTCATCCGTTGTCTACCACTCTACCTCTTCACTTTTGGCGGCCGCGTCTCGTGGCGATCTGCCACTCTTTGTCAGTCTAGAGGAGGCTATGGCTCTGCGGTTATGCGCGTGCAAAATCGAGCCTCGGCCATATTTCTTTCGCGCCGTCAAAACTATCGTTCGTGCCACACGATAAGTTGCTTCACCCTCAGCTAGTGCTAATGACGACATATGAATATCTCCCGCAGGCAACGTTCATGACCAAAGGGTCTCCGTGGTTGACTTTTTATCATTGCTCGAACGCCCACTGTGTGGCCACGAGTAGGCTTAATTATGGCCTCATGGACAGAAGTAAGACTAATCTCACATTCTGAGCTTTGGTTGTGTCCAAGCTTTGACTGCGCTTTTACAAACTTCACTGAACCTGTCGTTAGCAACTGATAATCGTGGTTAGGACGTCACTGCCAGGAATCACAGAAAGAAGCCACCGAAGAAAACTCATCGTCGTGTTCACCTTTAACTTGACTTAAACAGCTCAAATAAGGTACGTAAGGAAGAGACAAAAGGAAGGAAAGAGCGCTGACTCACAACTGAGGTTTTAATAATGAGGTAGTTAAAGAGAAGAAAGGTGTCAAGTGCGGTAATATTATTAAATTAAAGAAGGGAGAGGAAGTTACAATTATTAACCTCTCTCTAAGGGCCATTTTAACGGAATGACAATTTGCATTTTTAAGTAACCCAAGTGAATATATCTATGTACAATTATTCAGATGTAATCTACAAAGTTGACGGTGACCCAACGGGTACTGGTTGTCACAGCCAGAAAAAGAAAGACGGTGTCAAGATGTCTATCCAACTCGCCCAGCAACTCATTTTGGTTCACCTATAACCTTGCACCCAGGCAATACCACCAAACCCCCCCCCCCAAAAAAAAATAAAAAAGAAAAGAAAAGAGAAACATATTCCTAGTTGATATAAATGGTGTAGCTGCCGTCGCAGTGAGCCTGTCGCACAGTGTCTCACAACGAGCGCGATGCTGCAGCACGTGGCAACGCCAAGACGGACATATCTACCTCTTTAAAGGGATACTTCAACGAAATTTGAAATATTCCCGTCGTGTTCAAAGATAGGTTGAAAACGATACACGATATCCGTGAATGACAATCGCACGTTGGCATTTTGAGCCTGATGGCTGTATTTTTCGTTATAAACGGCCCACTCTGGCAAGTGCTCGGAGAAGTCCCAGCGGAGACCACGTGACATCCTACGCAATCGTGACGTAGGTCGTCTCGGGACGAGCAAAGCTACGGCGAGGCTGACTTTGAAAGGATGGCCTAGTCATTCCAGCCACCGAAGCGGCAGCTTTTGTACGAATTTTGAGTGACGGGGCAATCTTCTATAATCTTGTAGGGGGACAATAACGACTTGTGCTACACACAAAGAGCATTCTCGGGAAGAGGGGAGTTCCTCCTTCCCCTCTTCTCTTGTCGTGGCCGGAGGCGAGACGCTCACCGTCACTAGCTGTCAAGGTTCCTAGACGGGCATTACAAGTGAGGCGTTAGCGACATCCACCAGGTGCTCTTTGCTAATCGTTTAATTCGTTTTAAAATTCCCTTTCGAGACTTTTTTAACAAGATATTGGTATGTTCGATGTGATACTGCTCCTTTGAACACATATAGACCAAAAAATGAGCGCCGAAATTCAGTTGTAGTATCTACTTTAAAGGGATACTTCAACGAAATTTGAAATATATCCGTCTTGTTCAAAAATAGGTTGAATATGATCCACAATATCCGTAAATGACAATCGCACGTTTGTATTTTGAGCCTGATGGCTGTATTTTTTGTTAAAAACGGCCCACTCTAGCAAGCGCTCGGAGAAGGCCCAGCTTAGAGCACGTGACATCCGACGCAATCATGACGTAGGTCGTCTCGGGACGAGCACGCTACGGCGAGGTTGACGTCGAGGGGATGGCCTAGTCGTTCCAGCCACCGAAGCGGCAGCTTTTGAACGAATCTTGAGTGACGGGTTAATCTTTCGTAATCTTGTAGGGGCACAATAGCTGCTTCTGCGACACACAAAAGGGATTCTCGGGAAGAGGGAGTTTCTCCTTCCCCTCTTCTCTCGTCGTGGCCGGAGGCGAGACAACAACCGTCACTACCTCTCAAGGTTCCTAGACGGGCATTACAAACGAGGCGTTAGCGACATCCACCAGGTGCTCTTTGCTAATCGTTTAATTCGTTTTAAAATTCCTTTTCGTGACTTTTTTAACGAGATATTGGTGTGTTCGATGTGATACTGCTCCTTTGAACACATATAGACCATAAAATAAGCGCCGAAATTTCGTTGCAGTATCTCTTTAAGGCCCCAACGCACATTTGTCGTTTATTGCGGTGCGTTCTGTAGCGGCAAGCGGACGCGTTGCGTTGCAAAGAGAGCTTGTGCCCAGCTTGTACAGACAGGTGTGTTGAAACGCACTCAACCTCAGTCACTAGGCAATAAGAACACGCTATCGTCGCTAGCGGCTCACCGATTCGCGGTGAGAAGATCGCTAGGGGCGGTTCCCGTTTTCCTCACAATGGTTGGTGCACGTGCTACGCACGCAGTATAGTGCATAGAAGCTTGGCATTGCACACGCTTGCACCAGTGTAGGAAGTTGAAGTATCCTCAATCTGGGTTGTAAAACAATTCCTCCAGGCGGTGATACCCAAACTTCTTGCCCAGTTCTTGCCGCAAATAGTAGGCGAAATTCACGGCAACATAGCGGCACCCGGCGGCAGCGTCCAAGTGTTAGATCTTGGGACAATCCCGTTGGCTTCCCCGGCATTCTGTCAAGCTTGAAACATCGCATGCTTCGGTAAAAGGAGTCCCCACCGATCCCCAAAACGAAATGCTCGTTTTGCGATCGGAGAATCCGGATACGCCTCACCTAGTGGCGCGAGCAAACGCGTGACCCTTCTTTCTTTTCTCGACTTGTGATTGGTCTAAGGCAACCCGCTGCCTCTACTGCCGCGTCCAAAGTATAGTCCCTTGCGGCGGGTTGCGAGGCGTTGCGAAGGACACGCATCGTACCGGAAGCAGCCGGTCCTGGCCGCAAAGACGCCGCTCCGTCCTCAAACGCCTTCAAAGGCCGGCTTGCGTTCGGGCCTTCACTTTCGCCGAGCTTCAGCAAAGCTTCAGTCTTGGATCGGGGATCCACTACAGATGACGTCATGCGCAGGCCTAGTCTTCCAGGTGCCAAGCCGCGTACCGACGCACCTCATAGGCGCAAGCCGTATACCGACGCAGCTCGAGCTCTACGATCCAGAGCCAGTGGTTAGAATCTTCTCCGGGATGGTCGGGAACGGAGGACGCGGGCGGCGACTGTGTCGAGCCACGTCGGTGCGGGTACGACGTCTCCCGAGGCGCACCCCATTCCCGAGGTTCTTGACAGAGCACCGCGGGCGACGCGGCCTTAATCAAGATTTCTGCTTGCGGCGCCGCTGCAGCCTCCGTGCGCCCGCTAAATTGGATGCGACCCGTTGACCCGCCCGCGCCTTTTTATTAGTGAAGACGTCGGGTGAGCCAGGGGAGCTTCCTCGGGCGCATTCAGTGGCGCCTTTTGTTGCCTGCCAGGCGGGCACAAACACCGCCGTTCTTACTTAGTGGCACCCACGCGCGGCGTTCTTTCTTGTTGTTGTTGTTTTACTGGAATCTAGATTGCAGGAGCACGATCAATTTCGGTAGCGAATTTCGGTCGTCCGAAAGAGCGATCCCTCCCACGATGTTGTTCGGTCACGGTGCCTCGCCATAAATCTTTCTTTTCTCATCAAACAAAAGGCCGCTTAAAAAAATCTTGCGTTCGACGTTTTTGAAGCTCTCTGTTAAAAAAGCATAGCCTCCTCCATACTCACAAAGCCTGGCAGTTCGACGACGGAGCCATACAGTGCCCGGTCGCAGATTTGGAGCGCGAGGATCTGGCAGCACAGAGCATTTCTCCGGGAGTCTGGTCGTCAGCGCACAGCTTTCGCAGCCGCGAGGCTCCGAAACATGGTTTTCAAACCCGACGAGAAAAGAAGCGGTAATAATAATAATCATAATAATATTTATTCCGGCTCAGGACACCCACGACGCCACAGAAAGGCCGATGGCCCATATCGTAGAGGTCTGCGACGCCGCACAATACAAGGTTGAACAGTCATGAATATGTACAGATGGCAATGCGTAATGGTGTGAAAATCGGATGACTACAAACATACGGAAAACGAGGGGGGGGGGAGGGGCAGAGGCCTATGGAAACACACCTGAGGCCTGCCGGCAGAGAGCTCTAATGTCCTCGGGGTCATCGGGAATATGTCTCCAGTCAGCTCAGGGGGCAGAAAGCACCAATTCCTGGCTGCGCGCATCAAGCATGACTCGAGGTGGCGTCGTACGTGCCAAGAGTGGCTGCATCTTTCCGGTGCGGGAGTTGAAGCGAGGAGCGTCTGAGGGCTTCATTGGGGTTTCCATCAGGTTGCAGACGAGATGGATGGAAGCCACGTCTCTTCTGTGTGCAAGGCTGCGCCAGTTAGCTCCCTGTAGGAGGGCCGTCGTAGATATGCCCCTGTAGGGTGAGAGCGTGGAACGAGGCACACTGCGCCTTTAGAGCGTGTAAGCAGCCCTGCGCTGTACACTCTCCAGGGCTTGTTTGAGGGAATTCTGGGAGGGGCTCCACTCAGATGAGCAAAACTCTAGGTGGGGTAGCACCAATCCCGTGTATAGGTGCCGGAATGCGCTCGGTGGCATGCCACGTGGGACATGTGTTACAAAGCCTAGTGACCGACGCGCCTTTGTCACAATGCTCCTTATATGGCCTCCGAAGCTCAAGTGGTTGTCGAAACTCACCCCCAGCAGAGTAGTGCTCTAGACCCGCTGGAGGGGAACGGAGCACAAAACAAGGGGCGGGGGGTCGTGCTCTTTGTATCTATGGTGAGTGTCACTGTCACACTTTTCTTAGCGTTGAGTCGCAGAAGGTGGCTTATAGACCACATGTGGCAAGCATCTAGGTCGGCTTGAAGTTCGAGGTAGGACCGAGATGAGTTTAAGGGCTTAATCAGTGTCAGGTCGTCAGCGTACAAAATTGCTGTGGAGTGTAGGACTTTTGTGACCCCATTGATGTATATCGAGAACAGGGTGGGGCCAAGTACACTGCCCTGAGGGACCCCCAAAACAACAACACGAGAGGTTGATGCAGAACCGTGGAACAGCACGCGCTGTGTACTCCCGGTGACCAGGCTAAGCAGCCATTGGAGCAGAGAACCCTTGATACCTGCCTCTATGAGTTTCTGAAGCAGGAGTTGGTGATCAATGCGGTCGAATGCCTTCTCGAAATCCAATTGCACCACTTCACAGGGCGTGCGGTTGTCAAGCGACGCACTTGCAGTCTGGATCACGACACCCAGTGCTGTCTCGCAGCTCCTTCCGGGCCGAAACCCATGTTGGGCGTTTGACAAAATGCTGTTCTCCTCAAGGTGGCACAGGATCTTCTTGTTAACAATTCGCTCCAGGGTTCTGCAGACGACAAATGTTGAGACGGTCGGGCGGTAGGACTCAATAAGGTCAGTGCGCAGTCCACCCCCTTGTGGACAGGGGTGATGAATGCGTGTTTCCATGAAGAAAGAACAGAGCCTGCGTCTATGACCTTCTGAAGCATCCTATACTCCTGTTTCACCTTATGATGTACCACAGGAAAGGGCTACAAGCGCGAGCTCCTTGCTCTAGGGCACATCTCGGCGGCACCAGCTCTCGTGTGTTAAGAGCAGCTCCCAACGCTATGAACTCGCGCCTCTAGCCTTCTCTGCGGTACAACATGAGGTGAAACGGAGTATAGGTATTACTGGCCCGTGGTTGGGGTATGAGAGCTTCAGGAGTGAGGGATGTAGCACGAGGAACGCGAGGAGTACGAGCGGACATTCCATCGCACGGGACAAGTGTGTTTCGTAATGAAGCAATGGTGAGGGTGCAGGCTAGCTGGTGTAAATTGAGCATAGTTGCAAACCCGAGACTGGGGATACGGACAAGGGACAAAACACAGAACGACACAGACGAGTCTCAAACGCAGCTACACACTTTATTTCACAGGACAAACATATATGTCACTCATCACCCTTTGTCCCCCTCTTTTTGCTTTCCCTTTTCCCAAAACACCTACCCCTTCCCTCTTTCTTTTCCAAAACCCACAAAAATTCAAGTAAAAAAAAAAACTTCAGACGGCCTTTTGGAGAGCCGGAGTGACCTTGAGATGTCGCGGTGTATGTTGTTGACACGGGATCTGTCGGCAGCTTTAAACAAACGCCGTCTGAAATTTTTTTTTTTTACTGGAATGTTTGTGGGTTTTGGGAAAGAAAGAGGGAAGAGGTAGGTGTTTGGGGAAAAGAGAAAGCAAAAGAGGGGGACAAAGGGTGGCGAGTGACATATATATGTTTGTCCTGTGAAATAAAGTTTGTAGCTGCGTTTGAGACTTCGTCGCTAGTGTCGTTCTGTGTTTTGTCCCTTTAGTCCGTATCCCCAGTCTCGGGTTTACAACTATGCTGTGTTTCGTCGTCTCGCCGCCGCGGGGCGCCAGTTACATGCCTCTCCTCTCATCCATTGTCTTCCGCTCTACCTTATCACTTTCGGCGGCCGCGTCTCGTGGCTGTCTGCCAGGCTTTGTCATTGTAGAAAAGGCTATGAGTAAAGGGATTGTTTTTTTATGTTCGAATATGGCATTTGGCAACCAGGCAGGCTTGACGATACTCTCAAGTCTCCAGTATTCCCGGTGACGAATGCTAAAGCTAGGAGGGAGGTGTGGCGGTCTTTCATTTCTACTTGCGGCCGAGATCGGCCCTACACTTCGTGCCTCATGTGTCCGTATCGCCATGATCCGTAACCTGGAAGCAGATCCACAACGGCAAACACCCGTAAGGTATGTGAAACTTGAGCTTTAAATAAAACGAAGCGGGCGAGAAATATTTAAAAATATATATAAAGGGCCTTATTCCCATTTTTACGAGTAAACAGTACCTCTACAGATCAATATAAAATGCCCAGTCCGCCTATCTTTGTTACCATCTTCGTCTCTTCAACAGGCTTTCCCGCTCGTTTTAATCCAAATGGTGGTCAATTTAATACGAGTGTCATTGAGTTTAATTCAAACGCCATTCAATTTAATCCCAGCACTACCCGATTTATTCCCGCGGTCGGTCAATTTAATCTGCCTATATACATGCCCCATTTTGTCTTCACTGGTTGTTCTACCTACGCTTTTTGATAAATTCAAGTAATTATTTATACAATTATATTTTGTTCGGACCACTGATATAGTGATCACTTGGAGTTTCTAGTCGCGCGATTGACGTATGGATTACTATTTTGGTAACCTCAACTTTAGCTGAATTAACTTTTAAAGCGCAGCTCTTCGGCTCCCGTTTCCGGCTTGAGCGGCGTCGCGCGTCGCCGTCGGCGTAACCGCGCGTTGCATTATGGGACGTTTCTCATAATGGCGTCACACGTGACGTCACGTGTGACGTCACGAGGGTCACGAGTGACGTCATGGGGAGGGGAAGAGGAGAGGGAGGAGAAGGAGGAAGGAGAAAGGAGAGAAGGAAAGAGGATAGAGGAGAGGGAGGAGGAGAGGAAAAGGAGAGAGGAGGAGGAAGGGAGGAGGAGCGGAGAAGGAGGACGAGAAGATATCCTCCTCTCCTTACCCTCCCTCCTCTTCCTCAAGAGCTGCGCTCTAATTCGGCATTACAGGGAATTGCAAACGTCTTTCATTTTTTGTTTACTCTTTTTCATTACTTCGACTTAATGTTGATACAGTTCAGATGGTATAAGTACAATTGCAATTTGTAATTACTATTTTTATTTATTCACGCTATTCTTGACACCGGTGACTTAAAATCGCTTCCACATCTAATTACTTCGACCTATTAATAACACAATTTACATAAAAATTCAACAAACATGTTTATTACTCACTCGATTACTTCTTGAAACTATTGACAAAAGTATAACTTCGTAGACTCTGATTTGATATTTTGATTACCTTTGGATTATAGCTATTATTGACCCAAATAACTTTATAGAAGCAAACATTTCGTTAAACAGTCGATTACTTTGACTTAATGTTGACAGAGGCAACTTCATATAAGTTATGCTACGAGTTTGATTACTCCTGAGTTAATCCGTGTTACGATTAACCCAACTGACTTTAAATTATCTTAATTAACTTAGTAGTTTCTTTTTGTCTTTCTCCAATATATTAGTCACATAACTATATCAGCCTTATTAACATCTTGATAACTTTAACTAGTGACCTATTTGACTTTATATTGGTCTAACTGACCTAATCCTCACTCTCATTATCATTTTGAGCTTTTACACCACCGAGTGATTTATTCTCAGCTGAATTTCAATTTTGATCACTCTTTTGATTCGGTCTAATTCACATCATGATTACTCTTAACATTACTTTGACAAAATTATAGACTAACAAATTCATTATGAGCACGAGTCACATTATGATTACTATTTTGGTTCCTTCGAGTTACTATAATTATAATAATAATAATAATATAATAATAATACTATTTTAATATTATTCCGTGCCTCAGAACGACTGAAGTCAGTCTTGGTATGAGGCACATGCGTACTAGTGAACAAAACACATGCGGGAACGCTACATGACTATGAATCGTAGAGTGAAATTTCAAGTTCACGTTTAAAAGAGATGAAATCTGTAAAAGCATCTAAAGAAGATTTCGATGAAATGTCATTAAAACAGAGCTGCATACGGGTGGTCGGACAGAGCTTCTCCTGTGAATCAGGATAAAACAAGCATGCGTGTCGGCTGAAACGTACCGGAACATTAAAATTAAAAGATCTTAAGTTACGTCTTGAGGACTTGATTACTTTGAGCTAATGTTTAACCAATGGATTTGTTATAAGCTTAATTCATGCCGTGATTAGTAGTTTGATTACTTCGTGTTACTATTTACTCAAACTTGATTTCAGCTTATTGACATTGTGCTGCCTCTGTGATTACTTCAAGTTATTATGCAAATAGTTTTCTCTAAACTCTAATAACAATCTGTTGAAAACAAGCCGGACAAAGGGCCCCCTATAGTTCGATCGCCTCGCCAAAGAAAAGAAGAACTCGAAAGACTCGCCCCGAAACGCGGACCTCTTGCGTTCACCGGAACCGAGCCACCGAGATCCAGATTCGGCTCAAAACGCGCAAGACTTATCAGTTTCGTTCGTTCATTGCTTAGTTAGCGATACAAATCGAGGATGGAAGCAGTTTGCTTTTCGCCGAGCATTGCATACGCTTACGAATTCAAATGCAGCAGCGACGTACGGCTTCGCCCTCCCACAAATTCGGAGCTAAAGCTCCGATTGGCAACTGCGGAGCACTGACGCAAGGCGGCGGCAACGAAGCAATGACCCAACGATGGGTAAATGGTTTCGATGAAGGGGCCGCAACATAACTCGCACCCGATTGGCCAGGCACTTCTCTGGCCTATCGGCCATTGGCTACACGACGCGCCACGGAAAGGTAGTTTTAATTTATTTCATCGCAGTTACGTAGAAATGCTAATTTGTTGAAAAACAAGTGTCTCCGAGTTACAACACTCTAAGAAATGCCTGCTTGTCTACTTCATTTCCGCAAAACACTCAAAGAGCCAATCTCTGTGATCTACGAAATCAACTCAGCGAATGATGAGGCAGAACATGCGTTTAGACCTAAAAATGAAGTCTGCACTGGTGGCATTACGCTATGCCAGCATGACGTTTTTCATTGTGAAATACCGCAGCGCAGACTTATTTCTGAGGTCTAAACGGATGTTCGGCCTCATCATTCGTTGAGCTGATTTCGTAGATCTGCAAAGATTGGCTCTTTGAGTGTTTCGCGGAATAAGCTGCACGCGCAGGCATTTCTTAGCGTAGTACGGTGGCGACGAGATCGAACTATAGGGGCCGCCAGTTTCATTATCATCGACATCACCATAAACAATCGCTGTGTGGCAAACGGGATTTGCTATCTGCACAGCATCAACCGGGAGGCCACGTGACACTCCAGTGACGCCATTCCTCTACGTCACGCATCTCTACCGGTGGGGACCACGCGACCTTCCCTTGGTTCGAATTTTGTCGGTAGGCGTTATTTGGGTTCGTCAATCGTCAAGCTGATCGCTCCGCTAGCGGGTAGGCTGGCGCGTAACCACTCATGTGCTTTTTTTGCCTTCCAAGAGGACTTGGGTGACATTGAACGCAAGGGGGAACTATATTGCTTCAATCTATACTCTGTTTCACCTTATGGTGTCCCGCAGGAAAGGCTACAAGCGCGTGCTCCTTGCTCTAGGGCACATCTCGGCGGCACAAGCTCTCGTGCGTTAAGAGCAGCTCCCAACGCTATGAGCTCGCGCTTCTAGCCTTCTGCGGCACAACATAAGGTGAAACTAGGGTGCCTCAATGTCCTTCTGTTTAGGGTGATGCCACCCTTTGTAGTACCCGATGCCGACAGCACGCGCTCACGGGGAAAATACAAAGAAATCGACGAAAACAAAATGTCGCCATAGCACAGTCAGTGCCACAGACGCGTGCAGGGACACGCTCTTTCACGCGCTTCTGAACAAAAAAGGAAAATAAAGTGTGGGACAAAATGGCCGGATGACTCCACCCTAAGCAAAGCGCACATGAAGGCACCCTAGGTGAAACGGTGTATAGGTGCTTTCAGGAGGAAATAATATAGTTACACAGCTTTCATGAGGCTCGCGTCGTCGTCTTTCATGGCAGCGAATGCACTGACGATCGCGGTCGGAAGGTTTGTTTGCCACACAGCGTTAGTTCCAGAGGTAGCCACTAGGGAGCGCCACTCCTCGATCTCTTCCCCGATCGTCGTAGACAGGTCAGCAGTAGGGCGGAAGCTCCTCCCCCTTTGTCCACTTTAGCTGAACGAACGCTGGAGAGGAGATCGCCCCCACCCCAACGTTCGCTCCGCCAAAGGGGAGAGAAGTGGGAGGAGCTTCCACTTTACCGTTGACCTCTCATCGACTCTGGGAGGTCAGTTCCAGATCAAATTTCAAACGTGTTCAAAATTGATTGTAGGGCCCCCTTTAAAGGGCCTCTCCGGCCATTTTGTTGATACCCATACTCACTATATTTTCGGACTCATCGGCCTTTACCCTTTCCGGTGTGCTACTTAGTATCGCGAAATTCAGAGTAGTTATTTTTAAATCGGCAGGTGAAAATGACGCCAAAGCAAAAATTCAAATATACCCGTGCACTTTTCAGAGTCGTGACGTCAGGCAAGGCGAGGCTTGCAGGTCGAGGGTGCAGTCGAGAGGCTGGTTCACACTAGGGTGCCTTCATGTGCCGCTGTGCTTAGGGTGGAGTCATCCGGCCATTTTGTCCCACACTTTTATTTTCCTTTTTTGTTCAGAAGCGCGTGAAAGAGCGTGTCCCTGCACGCGTCTGTGGCGCTGACTGTGCTATGGCGACATTTTGTTTTCGTCGATTTCTTTGTATTTTCCCCGTGAGCGCGTGCTGTCGGCATCGGGTACTACAAAGGGTGGCATCACCCTAAGCAGAAGGACATTGAGGCACCTAGTTCACACTAGCGCCTTCATGTGCGCTTTGCTTAGGTGGAGTCATCCCGCCATTTTGTCCCACACTTTTATTTTCCTTTTTTCGTTCAGAAGCGCGAAAGAGCGTGTTTCTGCACGTGCGCTGCGGCGCTGACTGTAGCTATGGCGACATTTTTTTTGTCGATTTTTTTGTATTTTTCTCCGTGAGCTGCGTGCTGTCGGCATCAGGTACTACAAAGGTGGCATCACCCTAAACAGAAGGACAATAGAGAGTTTTAGTAAATCGTTCCGATACCTCCGATACCCCGATAACCATACTATATATGTAAGCGCAAAGGCGGAGGCAGAGTATCGGGTATCGTTATCGGAGTCATCGGAACGATCTACTAAAACTCTCTATTGAGGCACCCTAGTTCACACTAGAATGTCCTTCTGTTTAGGGGGATGCACATCGTATGTGGTACCCAATGCCGACAGCACGCGCTCACAGAAAAAATACAAAGAAATCACAGGAAACAAAATGTCGCCGTAGTTCACAGTCAGCGCCACGAGCGCGTGCAGGTACACGCTCTTTCACGCGCTTCAGAACAAAAATAAAAATAAGCGTTCGAAACAAAATAGCGAGATGTCATCACCCCAAGCAAAACGCACATGAAGGCACCCTAGTTCACACTGCCCCATTTTTTTACGTTAAGTTACGTTGCAGAAATATTACGTTGCAGTCACCGCGACCTCTCTGCTTCATATAAAGGGACGCTGCCCATTCAAGGAGAAAGCATCACACGCTACATTCGAGACACGAATGTTTCGGTGACTTATACGTAACGTAACTTAACGTAAGAAAATGGGGCAGTGTGAATTAGCCTTAAAAATAACAATGCCGAGAGTTTGTTTCGTGCTGCTGCGCGAGTGCTGAAGAGAGCTTCCAAAGCATTCATTTGACACCATGAAACTGCCTCCAATCAGTTGAGAACAAAGTCTGCAGTCCAAAACAAAAACCTCTGCCTTCCGCTGACGTAACTTATTCATGGTTTGCAGTAGAAACTTTCACTTTGAAAAACACGGTGAGGACCAAAATTGTAAATTAATTAGCTCCACGAAATAAAAAAAATTTTGGGGTTACTATTTCAGTGTGTTTATCAAATTTTGAAGCCAATTGGAGAGTATAAGGAAAACGCCGGAATGCCTCTTTAAGCATAGCCTCCTCTATGCTGACCCTTGTCCCGAGCCAGGAATGTCCGCTCGTGCTTCTCGCGTACTTCTGCGCTACCGATTATTTTCTCGTTGGGTTTGAAAACCATGTTTCGGGCCTTCGCTGCTGCAGACGCTGCACGCTGACCACAGGCTTCCCGAGAAATGCTTTGTGCTACCAGATCCTCGCGCACTAAATCTGCGACCGGACGCTCTATGGCTCCGTCGTTGAACTGCACCAGGCTTTGTGAGTATAGAGGAGGCTATGCCTTAAGTGACTGAGTGTCTTGATTGTCATTCTTTCATCAGAAACAAAGCCTAGTCAATAAAACAAAAAAGAAAAAATTGGTGGCCAAGCATGTTGAAAGGGCGATGAAACAATTTTCAAACTTTTAGTAAATACCGCTCAGAATTAATCCTTGATATATATAACACACGAGGCCACTAGTTTTTATTTCCCAACCATAGCAATCAGCAAAAAAAAGTTAAAAAAAAACGAGCAGCGTTTAAACTCTTACACGAGCTAGAACAATAGAGGACTCGCCATCTGGCGTAGATTCTATGCCGCAATGTACATCATAGCCCCACGCGGAAGGTGGCAAGCACTGGGCTTTACATTTATGAGAGTAGCGCGCGCCCAAGTGCCTTGGGCACCTCGAGTGGAGCTGCTCTGTCCTCTGCTACTGCAATGCCACATTCGTTTGACTTTCCGGCTCGGCTAGAAAGCGAGAGAACCCCAGGAGTCCCATAACTCCGGGAATCTGACTGGTGATCCTGGCGTTTGCCAAAACCTTCAGTGCGGTCTCCAGACTTCGTCCAGTCTTCGTCGTACGTCATTCCCCTGTTTAGTGTTAGTGTATGTCTGCGGTCGCGGCTCTCCACATTCCTGGCGGGGGAAAAGCAGCGCACGTGGCTGAAAATGGCACAAGCCCGTTCTGGCTGTAGCACACATTACAGCCGGTCAGTTGATAGAAACTCCAGAGCCACGGCTGATGAACCCCTCTTCCACAGCGATATCCGTAACCGCCTGTCTTCTCTGCCGCAGCTCTTACAAGCAACCCCAGGATCGAAACTACCTGAAGCATCCAGTGGCTCCCGGATACCGTACTTTGCCGACATTTCCAGGTCACTCCTGCGCACGGACGGTATACGACAGACGAGTTGGAGATGTGTTCTGAAGCACTGACAAAAGCCAAAAGGCTGCCATTTCTCCGTCATCGGGGGACGTGAACACGTTTACCGACGTGTCAGGGGTCAGGTGCGAGCGCTGGGGGACGTGCGCCGCTCAATAGACGGGGCCGCACGACCCCGCGTCTCAGGACCGAAGCCCGCGAAGGCTCGGCTTTCTGACGGATGTATGGGCCCGACCGGATCCCTGGCATGGACCGTGTATTTCTGACAGCACCTTCGCTTTCGCGCCACGTTTGTTAGAGCAGGCCGGCATGTCGTGACAGACTTATTTTAGTTTGTTTTGCTCTAGTGGCTTTGTCTCGCTTTTGTTTTTGTAGGTATTTTATTTTCTAGCGAAAGGGCAGCTGACTGAAAGGAATACCCGTCAAACACCGGAACCGCTCTTGCAGCACGCAACGATGGACAACGCGGCACAACGACTGACGGTGCATCTGGTTCATCTAGATCACGTGCTCGAGGTCGCCCAGGCCGAAACACTCGAACTTGCGGCGTTCTCAAATGGGCTAAGAAGACGATGAAAAACGTTTAGTAACAAACAAGTTCAACGGTTCTGAGAAGGAGATAGAAGCCAGGATTTTATTTCTTCCGACATTTAGGTCTGCGTTTCTTGTTTTCCTTTAGTACAAAACTAAACTCCGAGGGAAGCAAAACTCTCGCATAGTTCCCTTTTATCGCTCATCGAGCGAAGCAACGGCGCACTCGAGTAAGCACAGGTCAGCGTTCCCTCGTAGCAGGGAGTGCGAGTATGTGCTTGCGGTCCAAGCACTTCCAGCGCCTACAGGTACGTGCTTAGTACGTTTCTGTATACGTGCCAGTGCGTTAAAAAGAATCGCGTGCTAGTGGATATGTATTTCCTCTTCGCCTTCCACGCGCATCTCCCAGGTAGTGTCCATCCACTCTCCGAAGTAAGGAGGCGTCGCAATGGCGCTACTGCCTACCGGGCTCGTTCCGACTGTTTCCGACGCCCTGAAGATCGTCTCAAACGCCTAATTGTATCAGAAGTTCTGGGAAGGCGCCGTCAACAAGTATTCGTCGTCAACTGTAACTTCGCCACTCGCGTCCTTTTAAAACGCGAAAAAGAAAGAAAGGTCGAAGACGAGTTCATCCCGTCGCTAACGATTTACGTCGTTCAGCTTTTAAGCTAATAACGCGGCACTCCCCGACCGGGGAGGGGGGGGGGGCGGCTCCTTCGGCGGAGAGAGCAGGGGAGGCGCCGGGTCCTCCGAGTCCGGCCGAGAGATCCCGCCTAATCGCATTAAACTCCGCGACAACGTGAGCCGCCTCTTCGCGGCACGAGCGGCACCCCGCAAGACAGGTCCGCGCACCGTCCTCGTGCGCTTTCCTTCGCGCAGCAAAAGGGGCTCACACAAGAGGCGCACTTGGAAGCGTACTAGAGAGGCGATCGACATTCTTGGCGGCCCCGCTTGGAGTGACGCCGCAGGTTTGAGGAAGACAAAATTCTGGCGCATAGGCAATGGCAAGCACGTGTATTGTCGGCAATACTCCAGTTCACACTGAGTCCGGGCTCAGACGACCTCTCACGATGCTAATCAAGCAGAGTCACTGATTCACACGATGGACTGACCCGCGGACGGACTCGATCATGTGACGAGAGTTCCGCGGATCGTCCGTCTCATCCACACGGAGGACACGACGAGCAGACAACGACAGCGAGAAAGGACCGAACCTGTTCGAGACCCCAGTGCCGCAAAACGCCAACGTTGTACTCTGGCACCGTTGTCCAAGAGCGAAAGCAACGTTTGCTGCTACAATCGCCAGGCTACAGCGCAAAAAAACAAAAATAAATAGCTGCGTGTTGCTGTTATGTACCGAGCGAGATAGAACACCGTGATAAGGTTCTGTCTCGTTACTAGCTTTACCGACACAAGACACAAGCACGATCTTGCTGGAGGAGGCTTCGGCGTAGAAGCAACCGCTTTCCTCGCGAAGGAGCGTTTTGGAGACGCCTTCACTCACCGCGCGCTCGCGCACAGCAGTTCAGTACACCACAACCGGAAGAAAGTTCTCGCGGGTTGAGAGGTTAAATGGACGTGCAGCAGGAACAGTGGCGTGCTATAAAAAAATAGACGAGTTTCGACAAAAGCTTTTTAACACAAACCCGAAGGAGTATCGGAACCTGCGGCGCATCAGCCGGGCGATTTTCCTGCAGCTTCATTCGCGCGTCGAACCAAGAATAGTTTTTGATCACGCAACCGGTGATTACCGGATCACCGGCTGCGTTTTTGATCTCCGGCAAGACCAATCAGTCGTACTGATTGCGCCATGATCCTGCGCTTCCTTGTGTGTCTGATTAGTTTCGCCAGTGATAGGAAACGCACTAAAGACGTCGTATGGATGCGGCGCTGCTTCCATCGGATCGTCTGCTGCGCTCCAATTTAGTTTAAAACGGGTGGCCGAGAGCGGTTCCATGCTCTCTGACTTGTGGGTCGCTGTCATCATGATTATGGTGGGCTAGAAAGGGACATTTGACAATTGAACGGGCAAAAACAGTCCTGCGATTCGTGCTTGTTTAACGCGCATCATAAAGGCTCAGCTCCAGTGAGCGAATAGGCGGCGAAGAACCGACCAACTTCGCCCGGCGGTGCGTTCGCTTTGCGCGCGGCGCAACACCCACTCATCTGACGACACGCACAGGGCGAACGCCGCTGGGCGAAATTCATCGCCTTTTTCGCTCCATGGTATCTGAAAGCAGCGCTGTTTTTCACTCTGTGGTTAGAAAAGAAGAACATTCTAGCAAAAACATAAAATTCCTAGCACGTTCAAAATCTTCACTTCCAAGAAACAACTTGTGCGATTATTTTCAGGTGAACGTGGATTTGACTAAGTAATTTTTTTTTTATAACCGAACGTTAGGGGTTAGCGCGTTCGCAAAGTTAAGCGGTACCAATACAATAAACACAAAGGCACGCGTACCCACTTGACTTCTTATTACAGGTGTTTTATCCTCCCGAGAAACTTCTAAACAGAACCCGGCCGCAACTTCTTTGCGGCTCCTGAAAGCCACTACAACTGTTTGAAGCTGTCATTTATCGGGTGCATGATGCCACGATATGCAGGGTATATCGGAGTGACACTTCAGTACCTACAGTTGATAAGAAACAGCAGGTATTTGTTTTTATAATAATTTAATAATACTACATATCTTAGTGAATAGAATGCTACAAAAATATGCCAAGATACTATGTTCAAAAACGCAAAAAAAGAAAGAAAACGGAAGCGTGCAAAGTTTACGAAACAACTTTCCTCGCTGGTGATATAATCAGGGCCGCTGTAGGAGAGGCACAACATAACATCAATGAGAGATTGCAACAAAAGCATGGCAACAGATCAAGGCAAAAACAAATTTAGACACCCCGGCCATGTGTTATGCAGTAAGGACACATGTGCATAAATACCTGAAGCGGAGATGGAGATGGATAATCCCTTGTTTTTTAGAAAATCTTATCTGTTGATTCAGTTCTTAACTCCTTATCATGGAAAACCTCGCAGTGTTTCAACAAAGATTTGTACTATTCCATGGAACAGGTTGAGCTACTAATAAGATTTAAATGTTGGTGTGAACAAACCTTGATAAATTTCCAACCCGCATCTGGAATTGATGTCGAGAGCTTCATGAGTATCCAGGAGTACAACTTGAGCTCTACGGTTGTTAACTACGAGGGGCAACTGTTTGTTCAGAAGGAAGGACTGTGTATTGGTTTCTAAATAGCACCAATTTTGTCGGAAGTTTTATTTAATTATTTAGATCATCACATTAGTGGTTTTAATGTGTTTGCCGCATACTAGTGCAGCCACCGGTCTTCAAACAATATGGCTCCCTATTGTTTCAAGACCTTTGACTTCTCTGCGTTTCCGTAAGAGCTAAGCCTTTTTCTTTTTTTACTCTTTCCTCAGGTGAGTTTGCTCTTTGCAAATTTTACAAACAAAATGCACCATCTGCGGTCAGCGCTGTACAAAATTGTAGCGCGATTGGTTAAGAAACCGAATTTTTCGGTCGATTTAAAGAGTCTGGCCGCTATTTAGGACACCCGATAGAAAGCCTGAATTCAACGGCGGAGCCATTGAGCGCGCGGACGCGCCGGAAAAAAGCGAAGAGCCGCGTCGAACGGTTACGGATATGGTAGCGCAGAGCCACTTCTGTGGTAAACTAGAGTAAGTGTATAAACTCTGCTTGCAGAGCCAGATTATTGCGTTTCTTTTCATTGCGCCACCAACTCCATATTATCGGAGAAGCGGTCACGTGCGCCGAGTGGATCCAAAATTTATGAGGGAAAGCAACCTTGCAGCCGCCGAGTTTCGGGCGGGGCATGTTTCTCGCTTTGCGTTTGCGAATTATACATCCTACACTAAAACTGAACAAACAGTAGTAAGGTTCCTTGACCATTGAACATTATGTGTAGCCACTGGGTGAACTACAATCGCGTTGTTTTATAACGTTTTTAATTGTTTTAATGTTAATGTTTTTAAAACATGTTTCCAAAGTCTGGAAAGCGGACGACACCGAGGACGATGGCGTTGCTCGAGTCTGCGCAGTCTGCGTCGCTCGCGGCGTGATACGCGACCGGCACATCCGGGCACATCGGACCAGACAACAAAGCGCAGCTACGGCTTGCGAGGGGTAGGCGTTTTTTTCGGCTACTTTGTTCTACCGAGGGCATGGAGAGAAACAGAAAACAAATGACGGGACGACCGCACACGCGCGGCGTGTCGCCGCACTATATCTTCACTGCTCCGCACGCCGCAGCACGCCACCTCACAGCCACGCCATCCGCGCCTCCGGGTGTGCTGCAGAAACGACGGTAGCTTCCCGCAGTGCAGCTTTGGATCCAACATGGCCGCCCTGGGAGCACCATTGCGACACTCTGCTCCGCATGTGGAGCACATAAAACTACTCTATGGTAACCGTTTAGACAGTGCCAACAATACGCTCGGTGGCCTCTCCGCGAAACAACAAAAAGCCGCAACGGATAAAAAAAGAATGGAGGCTGCTGGAGCGTGGAAAAACGGCAGAGGGACGGGATAGAGGAGGGTCAATGCACATAATTCCTTCCCTGAAAAAAAAAAAAAGGAGCTCGTTTTTTTTTTGTGGGGGGGATTTTAGATCTGGGACATTTGTTTAGAAAGGAGGGAGAGTACGCAGCCCAGCTGGTGAGGGAACATCTTTGAAAGAAAACCTGAGATTGGAACAATGATTCTGTGTCGTGCTGTTGTTTTTTGTTTCTTTTTTTCTTTTGTCCCAATCTCAGATTTTCTTTTAAACGCATATGTTTGGCAATGCGAGAGAGACCCTGCGCACACCCTCTTCTCTGATCTCCTTTCCCCTTTACAGCGCCCCTTTTTCGCGATTGGACAGGCTTTTTCGAATCAAGGAGGCTATGTAGAATGTGGCTCTGCAGAATGATTTTTGTGCACGAGCGATCGTGCATCAAAACTTGTTCAGAACCACGCGCTGGCGCCCTTGCCAGCACTACATACAACTTGTGTGATAGGGTACTGGTGACGTGAGCGACCAAAAGCGTCGCTGTGATTGGCCTTCCATG
The DNA here is from genome assembly GCA_037355805.1 of Ixodes ricinus. NCBI lineage: Eukaryota > Metazoa > Arthropoda > Arachnida > Ixodida > Ixodidae > Ixodes > Ixodes ricinus. Next base: position 24,544 of record JAZHYW010007573.1, read on the forward strand.
ATTGGCCAAACGCTTTCTAAGATGTTTTGAGTAAAATCATTTGTGCTTTTTTCGACGGAAATAAGAGCAAACTAATGCTCCGAACTTTGAGGGTATTGATTTAGGAACGTGATGACTAGGCATCCACAGCGCTTTCTACGCACAATCGAACTTGTAACTGGCCACTAATAATTTTGGTCACGACGTCAGGGACAGGAATCATAAGAAGGCGCCACCGAATCATCTAGTCACCAAAAGGCTCACGCGCGGGATGTTTTCAATTTAGAAGCTTTGCGCGTGACTGTCTTTCATTTACCATATTATAGGCACAAAGTTGATGCTCGTTTCCTCACGTGTACGCCAACAGTTTCAATGTCTGAGAGTTAGCAACTGCGATGTTGAAGAGGATCACCTTACCTGTGTACAGATGCCGCTGGATTATCACAACCGTTCTCAGCATCCTTTTGAAATAGTTTCCTGGTCGATAATCTGTCGAACCGCCTTGTTACTGCAGCCTCCACTGACGCCTCCTTTCCCTTCTAAGAAATATTTAGTCTTATTAGATCTCACCAATGCAGGCTGAACTATTTCATATGTGAACGTGGTTCTTTTCGTGAAAGCACTTGTGTTGCTTTTTTTTCTAGGAAGTATTAACCGTTCGTGCGGAGTATGTGAGTGAACAACATATGGATTGATGACATAGCTTGTATAAGAAGACGCAAATAAGCGGCTTTCGCGCAAACATGTGTCTCAACACGCGCGAACTCGGCGATATCTCGTTCAATGATGTCGGCGTATTTTTAGCAATATCCCATGACTTCTGCCTTTTATTTTGCTGTGCGAGGTTCGTCATTGCTTAGGTGACAAAAATATGAAGAACGAAAACTGTCCCATGAAATTTAAAACAAAACCACTACTCACTTCAGAGAGTGTTTATTGCCGTTTCGTAACTTCCAGTGGCAGAATTGAAACTAAGCACTATTAATTTCAATTTTTAATATTAGTTGATACAGAAACAAAACTAGCAGTACAATCCACAATCATACGCGCGTGCGCACACACAGACCGATGCGCGCTAAAGAAACGAATATGTATGCCCGCACATGTACGCGCACTCGTACACGCGCGCGCACTATGCGCAGGCTTGCACTTGCGCGAATTTTCATGCACACACGCGACTGCCCACGCACACATAAACGCATACGTGGAGAGACACTCACGTGCGTGCACACACACACCATGCACGTGCGCTCTATACACCCAACTGCATGCCCACGTGCGCAGGCATGCACTCACGCACAAGCCGACACACGCACGAACACGCGCGCACAGACACACACGCGCGGGCATGCCCACGCGTCTACCCATGCCCACATGCACGCACGGCGCGTGCACGCACGGCGCGCGCACATGCACACACTAACAAGCTCGCACACACTCGCGAACACGAGCTCGCATTATCATGCACGCACACACGCAGCACGCACACAGATGCACGCACACGCGAAAACACACATGCACGTATTCACGGGCGAACGCACACGTGCACGAAGACACGCACACGCACGTATTCACGCGCCACCCCATGCGCAGTGCACACGCAGACGTATTTCGCTGGAAAGGGGCACTAATGGCACATTCCGACTGGCGGTTCCGTTTGCGAAGTGGTTGCGGATGCGGTTGGCTAGCGACATCGACATCGAGACGCGTTTGGCGGTTTCTCGGCGATCACGCGTGATATTTTGAGACGCGAGTTTGGCAACCCTATTTTACAATCCAAAATCCACTTTAATCTACAATCCAAAGCCAAAATTTAGCTATTTTGGAACTCTGAAGATTTTTCTTTGGGCTGTTCGCACGTATCACGAGTTCAGGCAGCGAAAAATAGACACATGGACCCACAAAACCCGCTTACGATTACCCTCGACATCGCCCACAAGCAAAGCCCAGTTAGGAGCGCCTTGCTAGCTCAGAAGAGGGTGCCCCCGACCCTCCCTTCTCGCATGAAAAGATGACCTTGTTTTCGGGATAGAGGGCCAGTTTTCCCTCCTGGTTGTTCGCTCTTATGGTGAATTCCGCTCGCAGATCTCGAGCGCTCCAAAAGCGCTCCATTTGGAGCGCGCATATTCCGCTCGCAGATCTGGCTCGAGTTGGTCATCTTCCGCTCGTAGATCTCTGGCAGCGCCCGCTCCACGGAGCGCCTCAAACCCCGCCGAACTTGCTCTGCGGGATTTCACAGATCTTTCCGGAAGTTGACAGAGCGGCCCACGTGATTTCCTTCTAAATCAGCAGTGCGCATGCGCGGCGAGGTTGGAGAGGTCGGCGGGCCGGTCGGGCCACGGTCTGGTCGTCGAGTTGGATCTGTTCGGGTGCGTCGGTTGTTTACGCGGGGTTGTGACGGCTCGAACGCTTCTAACTCGCGTAGATCAGGGATACAAAGCCGGGACTGTGGAGCGTGGTAAATCGTAAGCGCTGACATCTGTGATCGTGAGAGGAAGAACGAGAAAAAGAACGACAGAAAAGCCGGAGGCAGACGCAAGGTTAGGCCTGTTCATTCTGCAGCCAATGATTGTTTACCTTTTTACACTGCATTCCGCCGGCGTTTTCCCGTGCAATAAAGCAAGAAGAGATTAGGCAACGACTGCGCAAGTGATGGTTTGTTACCTCTGTGTTTATTAAAGTCGTACCAGCAATCTGAACTCCGCCGCTGGCAATCACTGTCCGCGCCCCGCCGCTTCGAGGCGGTCGAAAGGTATGTGACGGTGCCGAACGCGGACGTCTTCGTTATTTGTGACATGGGCGCCGTGGTACGTATAATTTCGCCCGGCCTGTGTCGCGTATTATTTCTGCAACTAAGCAGTGACAGTTGTCACTGGTCGTCGGAAAGATAAGTCGGCTGAAGCGTTGGTTGGCTTGTCAAGTTCGAGCAGCGGCCATTTTGAACGGCGGAGGGGAAGCGGTGGGGAGGGGTATGGGGAGGTAGCTCCAAAAACGCAAGTTTATCTTCCCCTCGTTGAGTCGGAGCGGGTCGCACGGAGCGAAATTTAGCCTCCCTCGCGGATTTTGGAAAGCGCTCCGGATCTACGAGTGGAATTCACCATTAGTTATCATTTTCGTAGTTGTGAGCGGCACTGGTGGACCGTGGTGCGGGGGAATGTGTTCGATGCTAGCCGGTCGTAGCTTCATTGGTGGAGGACTCTCCTTTCTTTCGACGCTCGCACGTCGGTCGTGTCTACTCTTTGTTTGACATTAAGCTCAAATAAACGCCGTATGAATTACCTATGCATTGTCTGGTACGTACACATTATTTCTTGAGTAGGCTCTCCATATTCATTTTGGTAGTACTAAACATTACAGGTCGAGCTAGCGCAGGCACGTGCTAGATCCTGTGTTTAGTTTGTTGGCTGGGCAATCAGGTTCACCGAATGCTCTATCGGCCTTCGTTGTGGTCATGGACGGTATCGAAAGCTTTCATTAGCTTACGCGACTCTCTTAGTTGGTACAAAAACAATAATGGCGGTCGATCAGGAACCGGTTCCGACTTTCTATGGGCAAAGACTAAGAAGGCAGTGAGCGACGAGCTTTGGCACCCAGAATAAGAAACAAGACCTTACTCAAACAAAGGATCGAGGTACACCTAAGCACTTCTTATGAGTTGTGAATGCGAAAGCATGCGCGCCGCTCTTCCCCTCCCTTCTGTCGTCTGTTGCGTACTTGCGTCGACGGTCGAGCGCGCGCGCTGACCTTGGGCGCGGAGCCGCTGCCTCGCGGACATGCAGCGCCATGTGGTGGCGGTCGTTGAAACTGATGCGCAGTGGCCAATGGGACCAAAGCCGAAATTCATCAACTTTACTCCGCTGCTTTCGGATCGGGGAAATTAGGTGCCGTTGTCTAGGCTTTTCGCGTGGTTTCATAGCTGGGAGCTGGCTTCACTTGGAGAAAGGATTTAAGGTGCCGTTTAGCGCGCTTCAAACTGATGACGTCGGCTCGCTCCGTGGAACAGTTAATTCTTTCGCACTAAAATCACCGACGTGAAGCCCATTCTGACACACCCCAAAACGTTTTTTTTATTTTTATTTTTTTGCCAGGCGATTTATTATGGTTTCAGAAGGCTACCCAATCAATATTTTGCAACAGCGTCAGGTATATTTTTAGTAAAGCTGAAAAAACGCAACTGCTAAAAACCGAAACCGAAACTAGACCGTGGAGGAAGAATAAATATAAAGGAGAAGAGCGTTGGCCAAAAGTAACGTGGCTGTGACTTTTTTTTCTTTCTATTAACGTATTTGGAATGTTTTGAGAGCCACAAAAAATGGGTATCATTTTTTTTTAATATTGTTGTATGCCTTCGATGATCCACGGTTTGGATTATATTGTTATTGTGTCTAAACCATAGAAAACGGCACGTGATTACGCAGTAGAGAGTGAGCGTGACTCAAACCGGCCAGTTCTCGATCGGTGGTTTTCGGGAAAAAAAAACGAATTTCGAGCCGCCAATTTTGTTCTGGGTAGTTAAGCTCCAATGTGCCATCTAAAAAAAAAAAGAAAAAAAAACTTGGCAAGCGTAATTATTTTGTTAGTGTCCCTTTAAGAGGGTACACTTCCCAGAAAAAAGCAAATTCTACAAAAAAAAGTTGAGTTTAAAAAATGCCCTATTAACATCCGCCAATATCTAGAAAGTATTCCCAGAAAGTTTTATTTGTTTGCAGTGAGTAGTTAGTTTTTTTATATATATAAATTATTTTCAGTCCACCAATGCTAAAGAAAAGGTAGAGGTTCGAGCACTTTGAATACGTTATTCTCCAATCTACTTTTTGGCATAAATCACACCTTAATAAAACTATTGTTTCAGTATGAAACTATCGGGAGACTTGATATTTGCTGCTTATATGGCAAAGTTTTATAGAGCCGGTTATATGAACTTAGATTTTGCATTTTCATGTTCTATTATTACGAAAAACCGTAATTGAAAAGCTTTGGCAAGTGTGAAAATCCTCTGTTTCGCATTTCGGTTCGCTTAGAATAGGGCGTTATGTAACTAACGAACATAATAAAAGGTAGATAGAGAGCTCAGTGCTCCGATTTACTCCCAAGAGCACTGCTTTTTGCTTGTGCTCAGCCTGATATAAATCTTTCTTGCTCGATGATTCTGTGATTTCATTACAAAGCTAATGCACATGGAAAGCATGAAAGGATAGACATGCTTCATTACAAAGCATGAAAAGATAGATAAAATAAGTAAAATCTTTTCTCCGAAGTAGTTTTGCGATAAAAGTTAGATTTAAGTCGTATATTCCATCACAATGACTATTTTTTTTATTCTTTTGCAATGAGTATTGTTTTCTTTTGCAACTTTTAACAAGCATTTCGTTGAAGCTACGTGCACGTTTTAGCAGAAGCGATATTCTTAGAATGCATCACCCACCCCGGATGGAAGCAGTATATTTCCGAACCGCGTCTCGGGTAATGTTTCGCTGCTCCAAATTTTTCTGGCTGCCATGCAACGTTCGGGCAGAAAAAAACAAACAAGAAAACGGTACCTGCGTTGCATTCCAGCCTCGACGAAGCCCTTCGGCCCGCTGCGCAACGCCGTCGTAGCCCCGAGGGAAGGAGGATGCAATGCATAGCCAAACACAGCTCCCAAATGAGGTGTGAAACGAGATTTCCGCGACGCTACAATGTGCCGTGCCTCGGCGAATCTGATCCGAGGTCGAAACCTAGTAGGCCGCCCCCGGGCTCACGGGACCCACGCGTAACCCGGGCGACAGTGCTCGACCTCGGGAGAAGGCGCCGCCTCGGGGCGACGCCAGTTCGGCCCTTACGGTCGAGGCGCCCTTCCTTCGCTGTAAAGCCCCTCGGGGAAATAAGCACATCCTTCGAAGAATGGTGCAGGCTTTCTTGCCAGGCGGTGCTACCGTCGACGCGCGAGTGTGGAAGAGCAACAAAAAAAAAGTTAAAAAGAGAGTTCTTCAGAAAATTACGCAACCTTTCTCATTGGGGGGCATTACTTTACGTTATACCGGAGCAACCTTCGCGGTGTCTCGGAGGTAGGAAGCGGACGTCGCAGCATGGCGCAGGAGTCAAGTCGTTCTAAGTCGTAGCAACTCCGTTTCACTTGGCGATGGAGCGGACACTAAGAGCCACATTAGCCAATCCAGCGCTGAGAACATAGCACTAGACCATGCACCCCACACGTCACTACGACCCTCTAGAATGCAAAGTGACACTCACGCAGGGCAGCATCGGAATACATTTAAAGAGACCAAAAAGAGCATAGGAAGCATATTTTTGGCCAATCTTCGAATACGCTATAGTGCCGTGTGGGATACTTACACTAAAAAAGACGTCGACAAGTTGTAAAAGATATACAAGGACAGTCTTCACGCTTTATTTACTCCAAATACAAAGAGACGGCATCAGCATCAGAAATACTCCGAGCCAGCAATTTACAACGATTCCGCATAAGACGAGAAATAGACCGATCTCGTTGGCCAGTTTGGGTACGCCACCGCTGCCGCAATGCATCGAGGGAACTTTAGTCTTTCTGCAGGTGCCACACCCACGCTGGAGCTCTGCACTTGCAGAGCACGATACGTCTCGGGCGCTACCGCCTGACCTAGCTGTGAACTAAAGGTTTGGCGGCTGCACGCATGCGCCAAACGCTCGGTGACGATTAAGGATCAACGACGAGCTGCATTTGAATATAAAGTTATTCGTTGAACCCTCAACTTCAAAACAACCAGGTCGATTAAATCGCAGCAAAACGGCCCAAAGCTACAAAAGTCGAATACAAACCTTAAAACACAATCATTTTTTGTGTGTGTGAAAACCATCGATTCATGGAATTTATTGACAAATGAAATTGGGAGTATGAAAACCGTGTCCTCCTTGGACCATTGCATCGCTGCATTGTTAAATGCATAAAAACATAAACCGCTTCTTTTTACGTGATTAATGTGGTTCTGATTGCTTTCAATCAGTTTCGCTGTGTTTGTTTTCAAACCAATCGCTAGAGTTCATTTTCTTGAAAGAGTTTGGAGGCCTGTTTGTTGCGGACTGTTTTTCTTCGCATTCTTTCACATATATTTAGTGACTTGAACCCTTCCTGTAATGGCCCTCCACAATTAGCTAGCAGTATGTTTAAATAAATAAGAAAAATGAAAGTCCTTTCACCATGTAAAGAAGGAAGTCTAGCGAAGCTCCATGGCGCTCTGGCGGGATTCGCTATGTTGGGGAGCTCCCCCCCCCCCCCCCCCGGCCACGAGCAGCGTACATCTTCATGCATCTCGTGGAGGGAGTGTGCTTTTATTCCAAGGAACAGTTCGAGAGCCGCAATATGGGCGATGCATACAACGCCTTTGTGAGTGGAAAAGTGAAGCGGCTTGTGTCTTTCAAGGCAGGCAAGCGTGGTGAAGGCATCGTCGTCTTTGCGGCAACTGTAGAGGCCAGTCAAACGCTAGTGAAAGCATACCAACCTCGGTGTGTTGTCAAGGATGACGTAACTGTTACTAGTGCCCACTGCATGTGCATGGTCGGATGAGCTACTTCGCTTCACAACAGTTGAGACACCAGAAAATCCACTGAGGCAGACTAACTTCAAGTTGTATCAACATGTACACACCACTTTGTTTGAGTTTTCAGGTGGCGACCATTTTGTTTTTCTGTTTTTTTTCATCTAAATGAGCTTCGTACCGGCGTGCGGTTGTGTTTAACTACTGCGTGGTGCACGTTCAATGCTCCAGGTCAGTGGTTCTACTGCACTGGCTAAATTTGTCCTCTACAGCTGAGAGGCAAGTCGCCCATCGGTGCAGGCTAACTTCCGACTGTCTAAACATGCATGCAGCACAATTACTTTATTCCCAATTAGTAGTGAGGTTTTGGCCGGCTGTAATCGCTCACATGTGTCTCGGCGCGGGGGACGGGAGGCTCCCGTGTGGGCTAAAGTCATCAATTCCAGTGACTTTAGTGAGGGCAAGCAGCTAGGAGTGCGAGCTTGCCGTCCTCGCGCACTTGCCGCATGTACTTCTACGCATGGGGGTCCGCGGGATGCCATGCTTAGAGCTGTTTTCAGCATTATGGGCTACACAAGTGCGAGCACGTGGCTTTATGCTATGCTTTAACGCGGGCAATCCTGCATGAAAATTGATTTCGCAAATGTTTGTTCTTACATTCTTTCATCCACGGATTTAAGAAAACCTGGTGGCGACCGCGTCCCCCGCCTCCCAATTTTATTACAATAAAGCTATTTTTTTTAATTAATGATATCATATACACCAGCCAAACGCTAAGTAACCAAAATAGATATCGGCAACGTTTCGGCCATAACGTCATTAGTCAGCAGACCCCCTCCCCCCCCCCCCCCATGCCCGACCCAGAAATTCGTTCCTGCATTCGTTGCGAAAGTATTTTTTGCATAAAGTGTAATATATTTAGGTTGAACAGTAAGTACAAATACATAACATCCGATAGTTTAAACGCCGAGCCCATTTAATTAAAATTGGAGGAAAAGAAACAGAATCGGAGATCTGCATTGGGAGGTTTCCCGTTGTTTCATGTACCAGGTAAGACACAGCGTGTCTGTGGGTCCGTAGAACGACGTGTTTATTGAATTGAAATGCCAACACGCTTTGTCCTTCATAAAATCTGATGTATCGGTGCCACTTCAAAGTGACAAGATCGCCGGTTGTGCTCCGCGCTGCCGCAATAGAGAGATTCGCGGAAAGGGGCAGAGCCTCAAATAGAGCTCCATGGAGCAAGAGGCCCTCCCCCAGTCGAGAGCCCCCGGTCGTTGTATTGGGCCGGCTGGTGCAGCCTGCGTGAAATTGGTGCTCCCGTGGTTGACGGTACTAGGTTCGTTTGCCGGAGGCGCGGACGGGTCCAAGTATGGATGTTCCCGAAGAGTGTGACGGGGGCAGGTCACCCGGGGAGGGCGAGGAGTACCGTCCACGGGTGCATATATATGGCCCCCAATCGAATCCGGGTAGCGCGCCTCGACACCATGGCACTCAGGGCCTGCCTGAGCTAGGCCTAGTTACGGATGCAAGGAACACGTGGTTCCCACACCTTGAATAAGAAAATCTGGTTTCACGTGAAGGAATCTTTAAGTAAAGCTTTATACTGTGTTTACCCTAAAACTCAGCCGAAATGACCGCGAGGCTTTTTTTTCAGGACCCCTAATCTTCATTCGGTCTCTTATTGGTACCAAAACGTTTTCCAAGTATCCTCGTGGCCCGCAGATTCCTGGAGGCTGGGGAGCACCACACCCGTGCCCTGTCTTCTTTTTCTGCATATGGCTCAAGAAACCTCAATTTTTGTCAGACACCAAATACAGACACCGAAAGGCAAAACGTCAGAGGGTATCGAGTAGTTGCAGGAGCCGGAACTGTGAAGAAAGCTCCAACACCTCCATCAATTTTCACTTACTAAGAAAAGAAAAAGAAGAACTAAAAAAATAAAGCACTTCGAAAACATGGAACCCCATGTATATATGCCCGGATTTTTTCTGAAATCTCCTTTCGTCCGTTTCGACACCGCGCGCATAACGGTAAAATTCCGAGTCGAGAGCCGAAAACGTCCCCCCGCAGCGACGACTCGCTCGCAGCTGCGGCGGTTCCAATCAGCCGCCAGGACACGCACCGACGGGCTCGTCGCTGGCAGCGACCGCGTCGGCCCTTCTCGGCGCTTTCCGGCTCGGAGAAATGAAGACGCAGCGCCGGGGATTCCGGAGCCGCGCGGTCGCTCGTCGGCAGAGCGTCCTCGGCGAGGGGAAGCGGTCCCTTCGACGCTCCCGACCTTTAATCCGGAGCGGCCGAGCGGAAAATCGACGAGAAATATTTGCCCTCCCGAGTGGCCCAGACTGGCGGGCACCGGCGGGGATTTGAGCTCGGGCTGCTCCGACGCTAGGAATGGGCGGCCATCAATTACTGCGCAGAAGCGCTCTATCCCGCTCGGCCAAGGAACAGCGGGGGACCCGAGAAGCCCGAGGAAAAAGGCGACAGCGCGGGGTTCGAGCTCCATGACGCCGATATCCCCGGTCTGGCTTCGGCACTAGCGGCGGAACAAATAGATGTCGGACGGACGCCACTCGACTAATGTAGAAGCTCAGCGAGCTAGCACGATGTTCTTTCTTTTTATGCACAAACACGAAGAACCGAGCATGCGACTGGTTATACGAATAGATTCTCTGAGTACAGTAACTTCTTGTTCGCTTAAAAAGTACTCAGGTGCACGTTACTCACTCACTCAGCCACGTTACTGGTTACCGAGCTTGCGCAAACAAGAGTTTAACTGTAGACAATGCTAATGGCGCACACAGTCCTTATGACATTAAGAAAAAAACCGCTTACTCCGTGTTCAATGGACTAGTTACTAATAAACGTTGTTTCTTTTTGTCCTAAAAAAAACAAACGATGTTGTTGTTACTTCGGGTAGCGAGGTGTCTTTTCGTGAAACAGTCACAAGTTACAATGAACAGCCTCAAGAGGCTACATAACGCCCTCCCTAGTGCACGCCTTGGGTGAGAGCAGCCGCGGGTTTTCCACCCAGACTAAACGGCGGAAAACATTCGGAGAGACAGAGGCGTCGAGGCGACCCGGAGGGACATCTTCAAATCCGCGTCGAGACTTTCAAAAATGACGCAAAAGGCGCCCTATTGATTGTGAGGCCACGCTGCTGCCACCTCGTGAAAACAATGGCTCCTAATGCGACAGCTGTCACCCTTCGGAGAAAAGCGAGGCGACGGCGAAATCCCCGGATGTCCCTTTCCGGAAAGCGACGGGGCAAGCAGCCGATCACGCCCGCGGCTGCCTCCCCGTACGATGCCTTCGGCGACGCAATTCCTTCGCAGGTTGCTAGTAATGTGCTGTGGGGCCTGCAACCGGAACGAGGTGTTTCAGCTTTTTACAGCGGTAGCTGTTACTGCCACGTTCGGCTAAAATCCGGCGGGATCCTTACTCAAGAAATACGTCATCACGGGAAGAGAGCGCTTTCACTCTTCATATCGCCATCGCCCCTCGCTTTTCTCTTGTTCGTTCGTTGGCGTTGAAAATATTTGGAGAACAGCGGCGCTGGCCCTTGCAAAACCAGGTCATCTACCCACGGTAAAGCTCCCTATCGGAATATTGCTCCCTCCCTCTTTCTCGGCGTCGGTTCGAGCTATGCGCACGATGGCTCACCGGTTTAATTCGATAGCCTTCAGATTTGACACCGATGTTGTTTTCACATGCAAATCAAGGCTGGGGGGCCTTTGCAAGCAGATAAACAGATAGGTGATCCAGCAGCCCCGCTGCACCAAGGAACATGCCAACAGGCTCACCACGAGCAAGACTGAGCAGATCTTTACGCGCCCATGTCCCGTGGCGCTGAATAGATCGGCCAAATGGGTTGCTGCGTAAACGCCCGGTTCCGCGAGCGTCACAAAGAAGTAGAGGGTACGCCAATAGTCAGCACCCGATCAACACGCAAAGGCAGGAATGTCACGAATGCGCTCCCAACTTTGCCACCACTACGACGCTGTTAAATCGTGACCGCGTCGGAAGGGAGATTATAGAAGCCTTTTGAATGCTGACGAGCCCGTAAATCATAGTGTCATCGTCTCTTCCGCTTAGAAAGACCACGGAGCTCCGGCGGTCGGATGATGCCTTTTTATCCCTAAATCCCCCTCCTCCTTTTCCTTCCAATGCTTGGATGTCATGCCCCCCTCCCCCTTCTCCCGAAAAACTTACTGGCTATGCATCTGGCGCTATCCCATTATGCCACCGATCTCCCAAGGGAATTTTATCTAGGTCTAGAAAGAATATATGCACGGTTTTGAAAGAGGAAGATAATGACGAAGACATAAAGACAATAATGGACCGGTCCAAAATGAGTGTAAAGACCACGAGCCAGGATTGACTCTTCGAATAGCGATAAATAAAACTGAGACTAGGCAGGCGGTGGTATCTAATTCCCTAATTGATAAATATTACTTATCTGAAGACGAACTCCGACTTGCTCAAGTCCGCCTCAAAACCAAGTTTCACTTTAAAACGCCCAAGCTGGCTTTTGCGTTTCATAAACGCTCCTGCAAATTTCTTTTGTCAGGTCCCGTTCAAGTCGCCAGCGGTCGCGGTGCTCCCCGCCTGGGAGCGAGATTAGGCTGCAATTCTTCTCCTAAATGCTGTTTCACACTTCAAAGAGAATTTAATACTTTAAATGTTCTTCATAGCATGACTTTACGAAAGGCAAATCATGAAAGATGTTGATGAGCAGTTTTAGAAACTAACGCTGTACGCGTCTTCTAGACAAATGCGCTCTTATATTTGGTATTTTGTAGACATAGCTTGGTATTTCGTGTAGTTGGTATATATTTGGTACACACAGTTTCAACCCCACAACACCATAGAAAATGGACTGAGCGCGACTGAAACCGGCCAATTCTCGACCACTCGGTTTCGGCCTGAAAGGAAAGGAATTTCGAGTCACAAATTGCGTTGTGACAAAGCCTGGCTGATCGCCACGAGAAGCGGCCGCCGAACTTCAAAAAGCTAGAGCGGCAGACAACGTATGAGAGGAGAGCCACGTGACGGGTGCCCCGCTGTGGCGAGACGCCGAAACACACTTCTATACCGAGCGATAGAATGTGTTGCTCGCGTTCCTCGCGCTACTGCTTTTTTTCTCGTCGGGTTTGAAAACCATGATTCGGGTCATCGCCGCTGCAAAAGCTGTGCGCTGACATCCAGGTTCCCCGAGAAATGTTCTGTGCTACCAGATCCTCGCGTTCCAATTCTGCGACTGGGCACACTATGGCTCCGTCGTTGAACTGCCGGGCTTTGTGAGTATAGAGGAGGCTATGGTTCTGGGTACACTTCGTGTCAGCTTAAGTCCAGACGCAGCCAATGCTACAAGCGCGAGCTTGTGGCACGGAACAGTGCTCTCTGTGCACGAGCGCGCGAGCTTTTATAGGGGTGCTGAAAGCCCGGAACTCACTCGTGTAGCTTCTGCTACGCTCACACTTAAAATGAAACGGAGTATAGTTGGGCCCCTAGTGGTGGTGAACTTTTAACCCACCCAAACACAACGCAGTGCAAGCAGGTCGGAACACGTTGCACTTCCGAAGTCCTGCAGTGGCGCGCTATCAAATGTACTGCCGCGAGAGTGCTACCCCTAGAAAACCTTTTATTTGCAGCAACACCCAGAGCGACGAATCCACTTTGTGGCCGGTAGCTCCGACTCTTCTCGCCCCAAAGCGGCGGCGTGGCGATTTCTTTGGGCGGACGACGCAGCGTCCCGATTCTACAGCGCGATCACGCGGCAACCAGAGCGGGTCTCATCCCCGAGCACCGTCGGCCATCAGCGCGCGGCGCCGGTCCTCGGACACGACCGCCCATAAATCCGGCGTGTCGTTGGAGCGGAGCGCAGTAAGCATTCTTTACGGGCCTCCCTCCCGCCGGCGGACGTCCCGGGGACGGGCGTCCGTCGTAACGCTTCACTTTGTCACGGGGGATTGCCCGCGCTGAGCAGGCAGGCAACCGTAACACTGACGTATGCGCGCCGACTGCGGACAGAAAACAAGCGCTTTGTCCCGAGCGCCGGGCGCGTCGCCACCTCGGCGATGGGGGCCAGCGCGTCCTCCCTCAAACTCGCCAAACCACCGGGGTCATCCCTCCTCGGGCGTCCGTTATCGCCGGGACAACCGCTCCAAAAAGGCCGGCCGAGACAGCTCTCCTCTATCCGAGCGACAAATAAAAGTGCTCTCTGATTCATGAGCCACGTCGAGGGAAACGCGGCATCCATTCGCCCCTGTAAAGCTCCTATTCGCACTTTGCGGAGATGCAGTTGGCCCCTTGAGGATTTTGAGCTAATCTCAGGCGCCGTCACGAAAGGAGATCGAAACGCAACGAACCTGTCGGTTGTTCTCTGCTAGACTGGCGTGTAGCCCGCGGTAACAAATGTAAGAGTCGTCGCAAATACAATATGTCGGAATACTTGAACGGGGTGCCAAAACTGTAAGCTTATTTGCCAAATGAAAAAAAAAAGACGGGAGGGTAAAAAATAAATGCTTCGAATGCGCGGAAAATGTGGCTTCACATAAGAAAAAAAAGCGCCGCTCTTTTACGTGAGACGCCGTAATTAGGACCGGTAACGCAGCGTGGATTTGCTGGAAACAGCTGATCAGCTAGTTGAGATGTAACGCAGAATCCGTCCATAATGCTGATGATCATTGTGTTGTATGTGTGTTTGTACAGCCGGAAGTTAGCCTTAATGGGCATCTGGTGTCTCAGCTGTGGATGACAAACTTAGCTAGTGCAGTACAACGTCCAGCCTTGAGTCTTTAACGTGCACCACGCAGTAGTGATACACGACCGCACCCGGTTACGATGCTCATCCAAAAAAGGAAAACCGGGGGGGGGGGGGGGGTGGACTGAACCCAGGATCCTTGGGTTCTGCAGCCCGAGCTTTCGCCACACATGCTCCGAGCTGAGGTGTGCTAACCCCGCTCCCCCCTCCACCCCCCCCCCCGCCCCACGCGCCCCCTCCCAAAAAAGCAATTAAAAATGAAGGTTATTTGTTTTGCCAGTGACGTTGGAAGAGCGGTGGGATACGAGTAGAAAGCTTTCCTAATGGGAGCATGACCACACAACACTATCCCTCCCCCTTTTGCACCGCGATTTTCCGTCGTCCCTTCACCTACCAAACACTTCCTACTCCCTGCCTTTAGCATTATAGGGTTAAAAAATTCCTCAGTAAAGTCAGTTCGCTAAACCACCCTCTCGCCGATTCGGGTCTATGTATCTGTGTCTGAGCAATTATACAGAAAATACAGCAAAAAGATAATCAACTTTAGTTCTTTCTCTGTTTTGGCTGATGTTGTTTGTTGCGTTTAACACCTCGCGTTCTTGGAGGAAAGTTCACCAGCTTACCCCACTCACCGCCCAGAGAAACGGAACAGGTTAACTCAGCGAACGAAGTGTGGTTTCCAGATGCTTAAATTTGCAGTCCCACATAATTTAAATAATTTTTATAATTCTAATGTGGATTTTGAGTGCAAATCTTTTAAAGATTTCCGCTTGTATTTGTCATCCTAATTTTTATTTTGTTGTTTTGTTTATTTAATTGCTTGAAATCCGTAGTTATGTGAATTTCAATTGTTGCTTTCTGTGTGTGTGAATTACTTTTGTTTTGTATTTCCTAGACGATTGCAGCTGACCATTGTAGTGTCCTGATGACCAGTCAAGCTGCATATTGCAGCTTCATTCATCGGGTTCCACCAGCATAATCGATAAATATATAGATTTCTTATTTTTATGAATATACAAGGTTTCAAATGTATTTCCAAAACGCCCAAGTCGCGATGTACGGCATGTTGTTTCATTTCTTGCATGAAATATGCCAATGCAGTTTAGTTAAAAAAAGAAAGCCAAATGACATATATTTACTAAAAAAAATATCACTGTGGTGTTGTCATTTTTACTTACTTACAACAACCGACAGAACCGCGTACAAAAATCAACCAACATTGAATTCACCTTGCTCTACATCACAACTTTTGTGGAGAAAAAAATATTTTAAATAAATATTGAGATATGGTTTCGTTTATTGCAGAATTGGAACTATAATATATCATTTTTTGAAGCTAATAAACATACACACCTCGACATGCGTGTTCGTTCTAAAATGAAAGCACCCCTACACCAGAACCCAATATAACTTTTCGCTGTCTGGATCATGGAACTGGAAATCAAGCTGGAATGGTTCCTGTAAAACTGAAATTCAAATTGCAGACAAAGGAACACTTTCGGAAAGCCTGAAATCCAGATAGAATCCAATAAACTTTCCAGTTTCATAATCTAGATAGTAAAACGCTTTATTGGGTTTTACGGTAGGAACCCAATTATGAGTGTCGTGCTTGCACCACTCTGTGCCTGGAGTGACCCGCACTTATTCGCCGATCAGATAATGTCGTTCTCTAAAAATTACACAAACGTTTATGATGTACGTGGCAGGAATATAAGATCACGTTCATCTTTCTAAACTAGACGGAGGCGTTTTTCTTTCTATATCGAACGCGGTTGACCTAACAGATGTCAAACGTTGCTATGAACGCACAGATAATTTCTTGCAAGATGCGAAGGTATGCATCAGAGCTTGTTAGGAAACGTCATATTCTAAACCATGAGACAGGAAAATAACTGACATCCGTTCTTTTATTTGTCCCTGCCCCTGGGTTCAGATTATAAACTTTTTGGTGCGCGCTCGTGTGGTGCCACACCCTTTGCACAAGTCATTACCTGCGAAATACTTTAAGCTTCCTATCTGTTTTATCGATGTCGGTGCCAATGCGGGGCATTAGGAAGGGAAGAAGCGACCACTAGTAGTTAACTGCTTTGTGGTGTGTGCCAAAATGAAATGTACAAATCTACCTTACTGTCGATGTTCATAAGCAATAACTGAAGGTAATATAATGTCAGATTCTGGCATTGAAAAATAAAAACACTCTATTTTGAGTCCTGGCATATCCAGCATACCAAGAACAACCTGAACCGGTCGATCGGTACCCTCCCAAGCAGCTATATCACGGACTTCGAGGAATCACAAAGAGAAGAAGACAATTTTAACGACAGGGACAAGGAGAAGAGGAGAAAGACGAACACCCAGCCAAATAAGTCATCCGTGAACAAGCGACCAAGCAGGCCCCGAAACGTCGGGCTATTTAAACAAGTTGGTGGTTAGAGTACTTCCAGTTTGTTTTCTTAAGACTCTGGCAAGGTTGGCACACTTCACTAAGCTGCATTATCTCGATCGCTTGAAGATGGTGTCTATTTTGCTGATTACAGTTTTGTCATGAAACTAGAAGTGTATCTCGACTTTGGTTGTGCAAGCTTAATATCCCTCTACGCCAACCAGTCCTGGCTAGGTTTTCGCCCCTTGTCAGTTAGCTTCATGATGCGACTCCGTAGAATGAGATACTTCTGTACAGCTCCTTGGTGGTAGACCAACCTAACGCGTCTTGTCCCAGCACAGGTTTATTTTTAGCTTCCACATGGCCGTTGAGACAAAAGGAAATTGTAGGCCACTCCGTTAGTCACCGAGACCTGGACGTCCTCCGGGTGAGACTGGAACTTGATCATTGCAATCCCACTCATTCCAAGCACTATTTGAAGGTCTGCTTTTTGTCAAGGCCCTTTTTGATAAGGGAAATAAAAGCTCCAGTATTAACACTAATAGTTACCCTATAACTGCATAATTTGCGCGAAGTTAACATCATGAAGTTCGAAACGCAGTTTCAATTCTTGTTTTTATGACTCATAAATGTTGCATGCTAATCAGTTTAAACCTTCCTTTTGTTTTTCTCTATCTTGTCTAATTGGTAATTTGTCGTTTTATTTCATGTTAAGAAAGGGGGCCCAAAAAGGAAGTCAGGTGTATCCTAATTGCACCAGCTGTTCTTATGCCTGCGCTTTTTCGCGCAAACAAATTGGGTCTTTTCTTTGTTTTTAAATTCTCGCTGCCCAAGGAACGTGAAGCTTAGAAAGGTCGTCCCTCCTTGAAACTCACTCTGTATGAACGGAATGACGAGAGGGAGGGAAAGAGAGAGAAAAAAGATATGAAGGCAGTGGAGATATAGGCAGCCTTAGAAACGGCGCCAAAACTCTACAACTTGAAAGTAAAAACAATAAAATTATGATCATTGTATCAAGAAGGAAGGAATGCGAAAAAAGGAGAATCACAAATATGACACAGTCACAGAAGCCCAAACAAGAAGCGGGTGGCTATACTGTATCATAAAGCCATTACTAAAAGGCACCCCACAAAACAGGTGAAGTACAAAGGTTATCCTTCAGCTAGCACTCTATATACTTCATCGCTAATTGTCCGCTCTGAAGATACACAACACTTCCACGCACACTGCACACTGTTGCGTTCCTCACTCGTACACGTGATCACGAACATACGCAGTCATGGGTGGGTCAGTGTCCCAGCCCTTGATAGCTATTTAAGATACAGATGTATTTTCTAAAATCGCGAACAATGCTAAGTGCCCTATTGGAAGTTTTGCGGCATGGCCAATGGCACAGTATTTTTACTAAAGATAGAAGACGCCTATTCAGCAGCTCAAGACGAATAATCATCCTGTGCGTTTCAGCGGCAAAGCGTTGGAACTCTGAAATAATGTGAATAACATCTTCCAACGGATTACCACATTTACTTGTTGTCAGACTCACTTTGCCGAATTCGATGCCAGAAAGCTGCCTGTAAAAGCCACTTCAAGTTGTAGCCGGTGAAACAAAACATCGTATTTTCCTCTTGTTCCGGTACAAGGTGTTAGCTTAAGTTCAGGGTTAATATGGGGAAGGAGGGCGTCAAAAGATTTTTCGGTGAATCATTGCTGTCTGGATACTTTCTCTCGAAAGTGACGTAGTAGGAACATGTTATCCACAGGTGTAAAAATAGTCTGTTCCATTGTGTCCGAGAATAAGCTTCGCCAGCCAACCGATCAGCATCGACGTTTCCAGTAAGGTCGCAGTGACCCGGAATCCATTGAAGGCGTATTGAGTGCTTACTCTTCTCCATTAACTATTGTTGTTTTAACTTTGTATAAAACTTAACCCAAGAAGTACTTCATGGTCATAATTTTCAGTTGTTGTAATCCATTCTTGGAATCTGTTAGTATCACCAAGTTTTCTGCCTGATCAAAGCTGTCAATGAATGTGACGGCTGAAAATATTGTGTGCAACTCGGACGCTGTTGAACACGCATGATGTGAAAGCCTAAAGGAATTGCTTACACTAAATTTCGGAATGGTGAAAACAGATGTTGAACCATTCTTTGAAGTTGATCCGTCTCCATAAACATGAACAGGAACAGCATTGTTGATTCGTCTGCATAAACATAAACAGCAGTGTTGGAGTATTGCTTTACATGATCTAGGTACAGTGCTTCCTCAACAGGAGAGTTGACAGATTCTTTGTATTTAATAGCTGAAATGTATGTCAGTACGCTGAGCGGCGGTATGGAGTACGGGGGCACTTTAAGTCAGGGTTCCAATGAAAATGAGGGTTAGACAAATTCACGATGTCATTTGAAGCTTGCAAAAGTGGTATTCCGTGCGCGATCGGAGGATTTCTTGACAGAATACACGCCCACCATCATGTGTGTCTAAACGAAGGTAATGCCGAGATGCCTCTTGGGCACGGAGGACGGACACGAGGGCTCTCGGGCCTCCACGTAGAAAAGGAAAGAAGAAGTTACTCGAGGGACATCTAGACATATGCGCAGACTTCGTGGGATCCTATGTTTCAAGCGCGTTTCTGATGTTGGTGAAATCCCATGCAGGAATGGCATTGAATACTTAATCATCTGTCGTACGTGAGGTGTAAGCTGTATGGAGATGTAGAAGACCATATGCCGACACCGACATCTAGCATCCGCAATACGTCGAAGAACATTGACGAAGGCATTTATTTTTCTTTCAAGCATATCAATATGTATAGACGATATAAGAGAACAGTCCAACATCACACAAAGGGATCTGTGCCATTTGACGCGTTCGATGTTTTGGCTTTGGATGATGAGTTTAAATGCTTTGAGTATTTTCTCGTGAAAGGCAGAATTGCGACTTTTTTAGCTGAAATTTTCATACCCCTTTCACGGAAGTATGTGGATGTCTCATCAAGACCGGATAGCAATTCAGCTTGTAATATTTCCGAGGAAGAGCCGTACGCTCATATAATGCCATGCGCCTCGCCAAGCGAGCGCGAGCATCGCCGAATGGTTACCGTGCTTGGCTATTGCGCGGAGGCTCCAGGTTCGATTCCAAGAAGCAGAATGTTGTTTTAGTTATTTTTTTTTCAACCTCGCGTTCTCGTAAGTTTGAGAACCTTCTCGTCTGGTCGAGTTATGAATGTTTTACGCCGAACTTTCCAGAAACCCACGCGGGTACAAAAGGTGCTCGGCGTGGCGAGCCGAAGTCAATCTGGTCCCAGTGTTCTATCCTGCTGCTACGCCGCCATCGACGCCTGCGACGCTAACCCTCGTTTATTTTGTTTTAGGCACAAATTCGCCCCATTAAACGTTTAGCTTGTCCAGTTGTTCGCCGCCTCATTATTTTTAATTCGTGACTATTACGTGACATTCGTGGCTACGCAACTGCTGGTTGCGTAAGCAAACTCAAAACTCATTCGCCACTCTTAATTCGGAACTACCTCGTGACAGGGCAAAAGTTCGGAAAGGTTTGCGCTGAGTGACTGGAGATTTCAATAAGCGCACTATATTTCTTACCACTTTGACCTGGGTGAAAGGTGAAAATGGTGCACAAAGCTTTCCATCGTTGTCCGCGTCAAGTGTTCGGCGTGCCCCCTGAGCTACGGATCTCTTCCGGAAGGGGCTGTTGGTGTCGTGCGCGATTGAAAGTGACGCTGTGGTCGGCCTTCCATGATTGGCATAATGCTGACTGGGACGTCAGCAAAGGCTTTCTTATCGACAGAAATGAGAGCAATGTAAGAACTTATATTTTGACGGTGTTGGCAGTGTTGGTTTCAGAGCGCAATGGCTTAAAGCTTCCACCATGCTCATATCCAAACACCAACGAACATGTGGAGGGCGCAACCAAAACATCTCGCCGCTAATAGTTGGTGAGAGGCAAAGTTGTGAGAGGCTAAAAATTGTGTGGAATCTCCGCCTCCAACATCCGCTTGTTACCTCTCACGTGGCTTTGGCTGCGCATGCGACCATGTGTTACCGAAGTCGAAAGCTCAAGTTGGAGGCGCGGCTTCCAGTAAATTCTTAGCCTGACACCAGCTATACATAGCTTGCAATGACGTCACTTTGTTAGATATAATGATGGGAAGGGCGTGTGAGAACGTAGCTTGTGCTGCGTTAACAAGGCGGTTCTGGCCACCAGAAAGAGGGACTGACGGATGTGAAGTGCAAGTCATCTATATGAGCTGGTGGGGTTCTCATCCGAAGGTGGCTACCGCATTGTCATCGAGGCGAGTAGCAAAACCTTGCAAAGGACAGCATCAGGCTTTCTACTGCATGGGTATCTTAACTTGCATTTGTGTTCGCAATTCTCGCGGTAGCCGACGGGCTGGTAATGTAATAGGTGTAGATGTCTGCAATCCAGGCTCAGCAAATTGTAATGGTATTCTCTTTTAAAAATATTCTAAGAAGAAACTGAACGTGAATTGTACTAAATTAACTTAGTCTCGTCTTATGAAAAAAAAAATATCTTGGAACGTGTTTATGAAGTTTGATTTCCATTATTTCCAAGGATAATCCACATTTTAACCAACCATGACTAAACCGAGAGCTTGGCTGCTCCCACAAAAAAAGTGCACATTTTGAACACGGTCTTTAGCTTAAGTCCTTGAGTTTTTCTCGCAGGCTTACTCGTAGAAAATAATTAAAACTTTTATGACTAAATAATTGACAGTAAAAAAAACAGAAAACTCCAACTTTAATTATTTGTTTTAAACGCTGAGTGATGACATGAAGGCCTGAATAATTATATTTTGATATTCAATGGTATGTGTTTAAACGCCTGTTATCTGCGCCATGGCTGCGGTAACACAAATTACAAATGTTAGTCGAACCGTAGGGGTGTGTAGCCGTAACTCGGTGAAATTAAGACCTCTGTATGTTGATCCTTACTGAGCTTTTGTTTCATCACCTCCTCCATGGAAACCACGCATTTCTACGAGACAAAATCGCTGAGCCTCGGAAAAATCACTTGATCACAGTCAACTGCACGGATGATTCATCTTAAACTTGGCAGCGGTTGTTGGGCTGTGCATTTGATTAAAAAAACATTGATAAAAACCCATTGTGGTAAGTTCTAGCTACTGCGCCAAAATTATATTATGACATTCCAGAGAATACAGAAAAAGGGCCCATCTACGCCTTAAACAACCTTGGTCTCTCTTATTACCTGCTCCATTTAGAATGTCTTCGTGTTCTTTCCTTTTCAGTCCTCTTCAAAGCAACGTGAAGGGCAAACAGAATCGCACCACAATGGGCGCCGAGTTTCAGTGTAAAGTGGGCGCCTGCGGCTTTTGCCACTGAGAGTTCATCTTGAAAGCGTGATTCTGATCGTCCTTCTTACTGGCAGGACTGATTAAAGGGATGCTAAATCAAAATTTAGATTTCTCAAAATAAATCCTTAGAAACGTTGCACGGGTCGCTACGAACCACAAGACATCACTAGTACTTTGATATCTCAAATGGATGGGGGTATTTTTTGGAAGAGAAGGGTGCGATCAATCGAGGACTATGACGTCACGGCCCTCCTGGGACAGTTCAGAAGGGGGAGAAGCAACCTTGCGTCGTTCCTCCCCGCTTCGGTTCACCAGCTCGAGGAGACGACGCGACGAAGAGGAGAGGGAATGAGAGTCAGTACGTGACATGTCTCGTCGGCCTCGTCGGCCGTGTTCAATTGCGCACTTCTTTTCCAAGAATACGGTCATTCGTTAGAGATATCGCTGTTTGAGTGATGTGTTGGAGCGTCCCGCCTATCGCTCCAGCCTTGTTTTGTGAGCTCCAAATTTAGGTTCAGTATCCTTTAAAGAATGACCCTTGAGTGCCGTTCCGAACTCATTTCGGTGTAGAACACACTTAGCGGCACTTCTGGGTGCACACCTGCGACGGCTAGTGTCGCCATCTTTTGCATCAAGCAACAACAAGGAGCTGATAACTTGGAGATGCCTTCGATCACCAAGCAACTCATGTACTAGAATAATATCTCGTAATCTTTTTAAGGGTGATTGTAACATGACGTTTAAAACTGTGCAAGAAAGAAAAACAAATGTTAGAGCGATTTATTTGTCTGAACAACAAGAAGTACAATGTCATTAAAACGGTAGCTTCAGGGGCGGAACGACAAAAATAGAGACACGCCCTTCAAAGGCTCGGTAATGCGGGCTTCTCGCGTGCATCCCAGGACTGCTGTTTCGGCCTTTATCGGAGCGATACACTTCCACAAGGGGAGAATACAAAACGACCCGAACTGCGCCAAAAACAAGCGCCGCAACAAAGGCTCCAACAAGAACCGCCGGGCTCCCTCCGCCCTCTCCGCCGCGCGGTTGGGAAACGGAAAGAACGATCTGTCTCGGGAAAAACGATCGCTCAAGAGAAATGCGCTCTTTCTGGCCGGTGAGAAATCGAGATAAGGCGCATGAAACGCGGGAAGAGAATGTTGCCAGCCTCTCAATTCACGGCACCCCAGCGGCCCATAGAGCCCGGCTCGCGTGCAGCCGAGCTCTGCGACAAACGCGCGGCAATAAAGCGCCAGCAATAAGCCCTCAAAAACGAATCTCCCTCCCATTTGCATGCGCTTGTTATTGGTAATTTACGAGCGTCCATTCTCGCCGAAAACAAAACAAAAAAAGACGTTCGTTTATTTCTTTCTTTGTGTCTAGGTTTCTTCATCGCAATAATTTCCGTGTCTTTCCGCGATTCATTTCTGTGCTCAAAGCCAAGTAGTCGACATTTACACCTACGGCTTGGCCCAGAACACTGTATTATTTTTCCTTACGACAGAGCCGCGCACCTCATTTTTAACTTGAAACATTCTTCGCTGTGGCTAGCGTTACGTCACGGACGGAGCACTGGAAACGCGTATACCTAACCCTCCCCGCCCCCCCCCCCCCCTCCGCCCTCCTCTCTCCCCCGTGAGCCTAGGGAAGGCGGAGATTTGGACGTAACTTGGGCTACGTCGGACGTAACGCTAGACACTTCGAACATTTCTTTGGCTCCTCAGGTTTAGTGAAGCCCCAAAAAATCGACCACGAAGATCGACGTGGATTGATTGTGAACAGAATATATATAGGAAGTATTCACTGGTGGTCGTGTTGTATGCGTAACCGCTTCATTCCTCATCCCTGCCCGTTTCGATCGGGTCGAAACGGGCAGGGGTGAGGAATGCGGTAGTGTATCACTATTTCGTGATGCACGTTAAAGACTCAAGGCTAGCGGTTGTACTGCACTGGCTAAATTGCTCGCCTAGAGCTGGGAGACTCGTTGCCCGTTGAGGCAGACTAAGTTCTAGGCTGTATAAACATAATACGTGACTGCTGAGCGCGTGCTGACGGAGCATTTCCCCAGTCCCTTTGCACCGTACATTCGGCGCCATCCAGATTGGCGGTCTTAGCAGCCTATTAATATAAGCTCGTTCTGAGCAAGCGCTCTCAAACAGCGCCTTCAACTATGGCGTCTAGTGAAAATCTTACGCGTGGTCCGATGGCCCAATGTGTTAGCGCATCGGAGCTTCGAGCAGGCAGACCAAAACTCGTGCAGTGTAAACCATAAACCTTGGGTTTCCTACCCATTAGTGAACGTTGTATAATCTGGATGACATTCGTAGTGGTGTGCGGACATGTGCCACTGCTACGTCACGCACTTTGAAGACTCCTGGCCAGCGGGAGATTGTTTACCTACCATTTAGAATGACCCCAGGGAGTATCTGGGTTCAGAGAGATGGCGGCGATGGAGGCATGAAGATGGTACGAGTCGTTTGATGTTCTCGGATGAAGGAGTCAAAATAGTATCGGGTTACAATGATAGATCTTTTTTTAAGACCTAGCAAAAGATATTTGCGACGTAAGGTGAGGTTGGGTAAGTCAAGAGTTGATTTCGTTGATGAAACGCTGGGTTTACGGGAATAATTTGATAGAATGAAACGGGCAGTGCGGTTTTAGATTGATCCTGAAATGTTTGATAATGCAGCATGCCCATGATCTCAAATTGAACACGCGTGCTCAGGTTTAGGGGGCTAACTAACGCTCTCTATAGTTGTAGTTTAACAGGAACAGTAGTAGAGAAAAAGTGACGCCGTAGAAATCCTAGCATGCGACCCGTAATATTAAATATATAGTCGACGTGCATGCATGTTCCAAGAAAGGTTATGCGTTACGTGAATACCAAGATACTTGTATGAATCCACATATGTTAACTAGAAATTGTTAAGGTACGCGGCAGAGACAGTGTTTTTCAAAAGTCGGTATACATGTGTGCTTTTGCATTTAGTAACGTTAAGTTTCATTAGCTAGTCACTGCACCAGGATGAGGTGATATTAAGATCGCACTGTAGAAAGGCACTATCAGAGGGGTTGCAATTAACGCGATATAAGTCACAGTCATCAGCGAACAGTTCAATAGATGATGTAATTTGCTTAGGAAAGAATCAACGCTACACGGACAACAAAGTTGGTGATCTAACGAGGGTTTCCGGTTGTAGAATATTACATCTTAGAGGAGGCAAGTCGGTTTACAAGAATACTCGAAAGATTTTAACAAATCTCGCACTCCTTCGTTCTTTTGGCGTTCACCTGGAGAATAGGTGGTTAAACGTTTTCCCTGCATTTCAAGCAGTGGTGTTAGGGTGGCCTTTGCTCATTATTTTTATAAACCGGAATTTCTTTGGGGCGTCAAAGGCTAAAGCACCACCTGGGGGTGTTCGCAATAAAAATGGTCTATAGTGCAGTGGACAATCGTTTCGGGTGATACCACAGCTTCGCTGTCTAACCACTTTACAACGTGGATGGGAGCCTTAATTTGTTTTCTGGCAGGGCTGGGCAGTATCGCGATGCAAATATATTGCGGTTGTATTTTAAAAATACTTTCGAGGATCCGTATCTCTGTAACAAGATAATTAGAAAAATATGACGAAAATAATCCCTGGAGAAGAGGAACAACAGGGACAAATGACAAACACAAATCTCCAGACACAGCTAGGTGACTGGTGCGCGACCGAAAAAATCCATTTGGTCCGGACCAGGCGGATTTTTTCGGTCGCGCACCAGTCACCTAGTTGTGTTTGGAGATTTGTGTTTGTCCTTTGTCCCTCTTGTTCCTCTTCTCCAGAGATTATTTTCGTCATTCTTGTCCAGCTCTCTTGCACCTATGCATTTTTACACCGGCAATTATCAGTAGTTTATTTTAAGGGGTACCTTTTACAGCGTATGTATATCGCCATGTGTTCGTCGCTGTGTGTCAATGTCAATCACCGTGCAAGCGTAGCCGTGTGTTCATCGTCGGTACCACGGCGCATGCGCCGGCGAGCGCAAAACTGAAAAACAAAATGCTTGTGCCAGCTACGAATTTGGGGGTAGAGCCCAGGCCCCTGTGCTTCTAAAGCAGCGGTTCCAGAATATCACATGCCACTACTAGAAGCTAGTTGCATGGCACGTAAACAGAGTCTTGGTAAGGATCATGGCTCGGGAGGGGGCTCTGCCCCCCCCCCCCGGATCTCACCAGGGAAAGCACAAGCCCTGTTGCCCCCCCCCCCCCAAGCGCGTCTTCAAGTTTGAACGGCCGCCTGATCGTTCCAAATGTCGTCTGCTCTTTCAAACGCTTCTGCTTGTCGTCTGCTCTTTTAGACGACACCGGCCCGTAGACAAAATGTTGGCCCGATACTTGCGATAAGAAGTAAGTGCAGGCCTCAAAAGACTTGAGTTTGAAGGTTGGTAAGCAGGCTTGGTGTAAACAGTAGTCACAAGGAGACGTTGATCATTGTTACCAGTGGCCCTCACCGACTTGTTATGCCTGATTCACTTCGTCCGATTCTGCTAGCGATTTTCAGTATCGAAATCATCTCAGCTACGGTTCACGCTTTTGCAGCCTCTGCGTCGTCACAACTGAAAATTGCGAGCGAAATCTTATCATGCGAATCAGGCTTTAACGTACATTCTGCTGCGTCCAGGCGGGATGAATCGCCGGATGTCACATTATTCACGCGAAGTTTTGCGGTGTAACGAGCCTCGGTAATTTCGCCAAGGCCGCTCAAGTAGTCAGGCATTGCCAGGAAGACGTTGAATCAAGAACTCGAACGCGAAAAAGGGCAGGGGGACTCACACCGACGCCGACAACATCGCATTTCAATGGTTTGTTTATGGGCGTCGGCGAGCTTCTTGTCCACATCCCCATCGCGCATGCGCGAGCCTGGAGCCCGGAGCGACCGCGAGGGGCGCTCCGGTTTGTTTGTAAACATGAGTTTGTCCATATCTCTAGCCCGGATTATTATTTAGGCGTTATGGGTGAAGTATCTCAGGGACATCCTGTCACATAAAACAAAATGTATCTGAGTATCTGCATCTCGGCTCGCCAACACAAGTATCTCGGTATTTTCATTCCGGAACACTTTTTTTTTTTGTAACTCTGCTTAACTTTGCTTTCTGGTATGTTAGTTTACGCGGTTGGTACGTGCTGCGGCGAAGTTCTTCACGCGTGCTTACTTGTGCGCCGGCAGATATGGCCCTGCTGGAAACGGGCCGCAGGCCGGACTTTGTTGGAAGAACCGTGGCCTGCCGCGGTCTGGTCGGAAGACCTCCGCAGGGCCGGATTTCGCCAGCGAAGCGGGGTTTGGAGACCCCTGGCCTAGAGCGTTAAATAATATCTAACTAAAATTCTCGGGGTAGGTCTGGCTGAATAGAAGCACGTGACCCTTTCTGATCCGTAATTCTTTGCTTGGAACACCCGTAAATCGGTAGGTCGTTTACATCTCCATAACTGAATGTTAATTCCAACAATTAAGAGGATCGCTCATGGTTGTTGCACGCCCTTGTCGTTTCGGTTCTCTTTTGGCTCAGACGTGGCTCAGACCAAGGACCTCATCACCAAAAGAGAATGTGCTGAAAATTATGAACTTCTTTTCCTTATCATGTACAAAATATATATTCTTACTTTATTTTTTTTGCGTTGCTAGTGTGCTGTTTACTGGTTCGAGCGAACGCAATGCAAATAAGAAAATGGCCAAAAACGCTTTGCAGGGCCCCTGTAAAGGGCGGTGATTGCTTTAAGGTCTTATAAAAAGAACGCAGAGTATAGCCGTTTTCTGCTTCATGTCGTTCTCAGTCAAGTGGGTTCCGTATCTGGTATGCGGGACGAAATATTAATAAAATATTTCAACCTCAAATATGCGAGAAAATATAGATAAGCCAAAACAAGATGCTGTGACAACATGCATTCTTCGTAAACATCTTCCAGCTGCGTGGAGAGATCAGAACGATGTTTTACCGCATACAAGAAGTGACGACATTCAAGATTGCCGCGCCCTTGTCGAAAAGGCGTATACATGTTACAAACCGTGAAATGCAGTGAAGGTATTTGTTAGCCAACTCGAAGCTATCGTACCCTGTTCTCTAGAATGCTTGGGACCTGGTTATCTCTGAGAGGTATCGAAGAATCTGAAATAGACGTATCTTTCAGTGAAATAAGCTTTCTGTGAGCATCTTTATATTGGTATTTAAAAGAGTTTCTGAGGGGACGTCGTTCCCGTCAGAGATGAAGCACCGAGTTAGTTGAGGCGGTGCAAGGCGGGTTGGCCTCCGAGGCCCAGTCACGTCGTCGGCTTCTCCGCCTTGGCTGCTCTGCCCAGTCTGCTCCGAGCTTGGGTGCGCTTTAACCGATTCGCACCTTCCCCAAATCCCAAATTCAGTTTTTTTCCCCGAAAGCACGTGCTTCAGGGACGTGCAGCCAATATCGCAAACGCAATTTAAGGGACGGGCGTTTTCGAAGAATTCGCGTCCGGAAGACACGTCTCCCTCGGTTTTTAGACAGTAAGCAAGCAAATAGGTTGCGAGGTAAAACGTATTTCCTCGTATTACGAAGGAGGCAATATGCCACCGGTCGGAGTGGCACGTGGAGCTGTGCAGGGGACGTTCACAAAATACGCGATCAACTAAAGTAAGTCTTGCTCGGCGAAAGATGAATTGAGCAGGGAGGAAGGCAAGGCATGTAGTTGGGCTAGTTGGTGATACATTGAGATTGGTAGGAACAGCGCAAAAAAGACGTAGGACGAGGTCGAAGAAACACACAGACAGGGCGCTGTCTTACAACTGAAAGTTTATTGCTCTGTAAACAAAGATATAAACACAGAAAGGCGGAAAGGGAGAGAACAAACAGATCAAACCAATAACATACGGCATCACCCACGCCCACGCACCGTCACACAAACCTGCCACACTTTCTTAGAAAAACTACCTCGACATTCAAGAAGGGCAACGAGGAGTGCGCCACACAGGTGTCAGCTCCGATAGACACCTGTGTGAGCGCTCCTTCCGGTAAAAATCAAGTCTGTTGGTTTCACTATTTGCCTATTTCCCAATACATTTGGATTGAATCTACTACATAGCCTTGTATCCCATATCATCATAAAAAGGATACGTATTCTTTTATAAAATAAAAGATTCAATAGGAGGATCGTGTGATTGAGCACGTCAAAAATCATTTTTATGCACTTCTAAAGCCGAAGACGGAAGCGTGGATACAGAAGAGGGGACAAACACAAGACTTCTCAAGAGATGTCTTGTGTTTGTCCCCTTTGTCGCCTCCATCTTGGATTTTAGACATGTTTAACTTTTACCAGCTCGCCTGCCTTACTGGGTTATCTATCTTATCTCCTATTTCTGTATTTAAAGTAATTTCTTTTACAGCGGAGCTGTTAAAGGCTAGTTTCCCCAGTATTGTGTCCGTGGGCAAACAAATCTCGACACAAAACTCTGGACAGCTACAGCCATTTATTACGATTTGCGGCAACCAGACAACCGGCTTACCGGTTGTCTGGTTGCCGACGTCGCTCATAGTTGGCGGCAACCTTTCCAGCCTTTCCACTCTGGCTTGCCGACTTGCGGCCGGTCATTACTTCATTCCCACCATAGTTCAGCTCCGCTGGTCTTCCGTCTTCCCCAGAGTGAAAAGGCTGAAAGTTTTCCTTTCTTGAGGTGAAAACAAGCATAGATGGGACTCGTACATTTGTTTCTAAATTTTTAACTAAGAACAAAATACCGTGCAACATTTACGTTGTTAGACGCAATTTAGGTGGAGGTCGCGGTACGCTCTAAGCTCCGCTCAAAGATAGGCGTCCCCTCTCATTACGACTGGATTAGCTTGGCTCCTCGGCCGAACACGCCCGCAAGCCTAGTGTCTCCCTGGTGCGACGTCCGCCGTGTCTAGTCTGGTGTCTGTCACCGTCTGCTATACTTCGTTTCAGCTTGGGTCCAGACGAAGCCGATGCTACGAGCGCGAGCGTGTGGCCCTGAACAGTGCTTGCATTGCACGAGCGCGCGTGCTTGGCAGGGACGCTGAAAGCCCGGAGCTCGCGCTTGTAGCATCGCCTGCGTCTGGACCCAAGCTGAAACGAAGTATAGTCGTGCGAGTAGAGCGCGGCAGCCTCCGGCATCATCTCTTATTGCACCACCGTATATTGGCGTCTTGAACGCGCCTCAGCGTCTGCCATCGCCTGCGTACGTTTGCTATCCCGCCACCGTCTATACTTCGTTTCAGCTTGGGTCCAGACGCAGCCGATGCTACAAGCGCGAGCTCCGCGGGCTTTCGGCGTCCCTGCCAAGCACGCGCGCTCGTGCAATACAGGCACTGTTCAGGGCCACACGCTCGTGCTTGTAGCATCGGCTGCGTCTGGACCCAAGCTGAAACGAAGTATAGTGAACGTTCTACAACGCTCGCAAGACACAACCAGGAAAGCGGCGTTCAAACGTTCCTTCATGTACAAGCTACGGTCCAATAAAAGAGCCTGTCAGCGTCTGACAATGTGCGGGAAAATCAACCGAGAGGACTAAAATAACCAACAAAAAAAAATAATATCCTCTAGCTTTTTTTTTTTTTTTTGCATGGCATTTACGAACAAGGTGAGTAAGCGTCATAACGCAGAATTAAAACGGGACATAAAAATATTCGCTTTCACGGGTCAGGTCGGCTGCGAAACTTGAGAACTCTTTGCCTTTCGAAGCAAAATGATGGTAATATACCTGGGCAAACTTGATGCTAGGCTAACACCCGATTGCCTTAAGCCAAATCGCTCCTACATTCGTACCGGTGTAGGAATCTTCCCGGTATTAAGATTATGGTCGCAGTCAGGACGGTTGCACAGTTCACAGAGGAGCGGAGCGGCTTTTGCGGGAACCAACATATTTATTCTGCATCAACTTGTGCAAACGAACAAATCAAGCCAGTTCGAGCAAAATACAGGGAAGTTCCCGAGAAAAGAGAACCGTGTTTTTCGATACTGGTGAATAAATTATGCATAGCCGAATGCTCAAACTCTGTAATTATGTGACGCTAGCGGTTGGTAGGGGTAGAGTGCGAAAGTTCGAGAACATGACATAATCTGGATCAAAAGATAATTGAGAAAAACGAACTTTCTTTTGGGGCTGACATCAGACATGAACGTAACGCGTTACAAGTAACGAGTTCCTTGTACCTAGTTACTATTTTCGGTAACGAGTAACGTATTTAGTTACTTTTTTAGAAAAGGAACGTGTAGCGGTATTTAGTTACTTTTAAGGCCAAGTAACAAGTAACGGTATCTCGTTACTTTTGAGGAGCAACGTGCACAACACCGCTTAAACGGCCTTGTTGTTAAAGGTAGATAGACAACCCGATAAACAAATAAATAGTATTACAGTACAGGAACATATATCGCTGAACACGTCAGTCGAACAGCTCGACTGACGTGTCCAGCGATAAACGTTGCCGTACTGAACTCTACAGCTGGGAATGTCCTTCACCCAGCGACCACAATCAGGTTCGTTGGTTGAACTTTCTAGAACCGAGTAATTACTAAATACGTTTTCAAAAACAAACAACAAAATGGCGGACTGACGTCATGTGTAAACACCCTTTTTCTGATCTTTTCTGACGAACCCGCAGCCGGTCTAGACAGTGACTGTCTAGAAGCTGTCTGGAAACTATCGGTGAGCAAACGAAATCAGCGAAATTAAACGAATTTGACAGGCATAGGCGAAAGGCCAAAAATGAGGGAAAACACGACCTCGCTCAAACCCCGCGTTCGTAAGGGCAGCCTCAAAGAGGGAGGGAAGCGGGAACAAAGACCGCGTGGCCCGATCCCGGCAAATCTCGCGGGCGACGCGACGCAGGCGTCATCCCCGTGGATGTTGGGAAGCGGCGGCCGTGGGGGAGGTTTCCTTTGTTTTTCCCGTCCCGTTTTGCGAACCCGCCGGGGTCCGTCGATGTGCCCCGACCTGCGGGTCGATACGAGAAGCGGCGGACGATCCCCTTGCTGTCACCGGAGGCCTCGTCCGCCCTCGCCGGGGCCCGCACACGCACGCACCCGCAGATGCTCGCCCGTCGCGGCCGAGCCGCTCTACGCGGCGCGGAAGGAGTTCATATCGATTGCAGTCGGTCGCCGAGGGAAAATAACCCGAGCCACCGGGAAGCCAGGCAAAAGCAGCGCCGCCAACACGTAAACACGACGTGGGATTTGTTGAGGTTTCTCCGTCCCAATGAAAAATGCATCTCTTCCGTTTTCCTCTCTCTCTGTCTATCGGTCCCGCCTCGTTCGCGCAAAGGCGGCTGATTTGTGCTGTTCCCCGTGCACGCGGTCGTACGTGCCCCTGGAGAGGTTCGTGTTTGCGGGAAGATGTGTAGCTCGGATCCCGCGCGAACGACGCGAAGAAAGATGCATAAGCTACGCGACGTCCGGCGTAAATTAAGACGGGAACGTCTTGGCGACGTTCGGTGTACGCGGGAACGTGTAAACGCGGCTGCCATATAAAAAGAGAGCGATATGCGGCCGGTAAAGACCCGCAATCCAGACGGAGCTCCCTCGAACTGCACTTACCGTACGACGTTTCTTTGCTCTCTTTCCATGAGTCGTATGACTTGTTTTCGTTGTTCGAGCCATACGCAGCGTATTCGCGCAGTAATGACCAGTCAGCCAGTTTCGTGTTCTAAACTGAATCTAAATTCCCTGTTTTTTTCTTTTCAATTTTGTGTCTGTTTTTTTTTTTTGTGTGTGTCACGACTGCCACAGTTACATATAGATCACGTGTTTTGCATTTTCAGATCTGAGGGAAAATGTGCGCTAAGTTTGAAGCCGGCGTCAAAAGTCGGCGGAGTATTCGGCGGCGAGCGCAATTCATTTTAGGCCGCCTCAATCGCGCGAGAAAAAAGTTTCCGCTTGCCGCAAGTCGCTCAAAACGCAAGGCGGAAATTGCGGTCGCTGTCGTCAGGTTCTATCCATGCCACGAATGGCGTACCCCGTGTAACGTTTTACCGCCTCGCCTTCAGCAGAGCTGCTCGTCAAACCTGTAAACAAGTAGCCAAGCTTTTTAGGAGGCCGTCCGAACTACAGGGCACGCGAAGGCGAGGTGCGAAATACAATCGGTGCTGTATTGCCCATGAGCGGTACGTACATATTTCTCCTGGTATGGGTCTACGTTTGTATTGAGTTGGCATGTATGCGCGCGTTGGCATGTGGGTACACTCTAGCGTTGTTACGTGTATATAGTGTTAGTTAGTTGCAATCCGTGATTCTATGTTTATCCATATTCGAGCTATTTAGCTTGTCTGCTTTTATGATATACCGTGTATTATTCTCGCAGGCATCGCTACGCCGCTGTATCTGAAAGTAAGCATGGCCTTATCAGGTTCCTGCTTCCTACTGTCGTATCCCCCATGAGGCAACACTTGTGTCCAATAAACTGTGTCAAATGAACGAATAAAGTGGGAACCATTTCGTTTTTACGACATTCGCTTTGCACTGCGAAAATGTCTAGCATCCTCTCGACACTACGGACTGCGAACAACGGACAGTGAAGAAAGAGCTGACTGCAACAGGAAGCCTTTCGATTTGTCCAGGCTTATCATGCTGGCGTTCATTTAGAGTAGCTATGAACCGTCATTACCTCTTGAACAACGTACGCTAGAATTAAGCACCATGAGGACTCTCGTAAGCTTCGCGAAACTCTGATAAGCCGAAGCAGCGCGGGCATGGCGGCCGGCATCACGTAACAAATACAGATTCTTTCTTTCTTTCTTTTCTGTGCGAGCTTATTTGGAGACGAAACGTCTTTCGCCAGTGCGGCTCAAGCGGACCAGTCTCCATACAGCTGCTGCAAATAACTAGCGATTGTCTCCCGGCGACGTTCGCTATAATACACACGGAATCAGAATTGTGGTCGTTGCGCCGCTTTTAAAGACAACGGGCCATCATGAAAAGTGCGTCTGTTGTTCGCTGCTTATTCGCTGCATAAAGTACGGCCTTGATACATTAACGTATTTCGGGGTTATATAATATCCGACTTCTTGCGCGAGTGCGCGAGAGAATATTATGTATTAATAAGGGTGGATCAACTAATCCATTGATGTGTCTTATAAATTACAATGTCTAGGAACAACTAATTGGAATCCATGATGAAACACTTCGTTTAAAAATACGCAGAGATACACACACACGAAGTAAAATACGCAAGTGAAGAGCAGGAATGCACAGCATGTCTGAGACTAACATAATAACAGGGCCAGAGGCCAGGTCAAGAGCCAACACAAACAAAAAGCAATACAGAGACACGAGCAATGCGTTTATATTCTAAGAAACAAGAAATGAATTCGATATTGCACCGACATACAGGTATTGTTCGGCCCTGTTCCAGCATGAGCAAGTTTCTTGCAGGATGATGAAGCCTAGTTCAGCACGCGATAAATATCAGAAGTATACGTTAGGGTAAAGATTATAACACTCAGTCAATCTGACGATTGGATTTAAGTGGCTAAAAGGTCGAGATATAGAAAGGGATGAGTGTAGCCATATCAAACAACCCAAAGATCCCATCTTGACAACAGCTTATCATACCAACATATATGCGAAGCAGATAGTTAGAGTTTTCGGTAAAACGACAACATTTTGGTTTTAGAAGGGTTCAAACCGAAGTCATCGTCTGAGCCAATTGGCATGATGCGTTTTCCTGAAGCATATAAGTGGCTTCCACATGACGTCATTTCCAATGACCTCCAGCGAAAAGGGGAAGAAGGAGCTCCCCTCTTATCAGGATCCTCCTTTGTGCCTACCGGATTCGCACAGGCGTCGCTATTCTCCTCCCAGAAGATTATAGAAGATTACCCTGTCACTCAAAATTCTTACAAAAGCAGCTACCCTCTCCTCCTTTTACATGGTGTTCAAAAGTATGCGATGTGACGTCAGTGCAAGGAGCCTATACACCAACTCATCTTTACAAACAAACCGGAGCGCCCCTAGCGGACGCCATCGGCGCCGCGCATGCGCGGTGGATGGTAGGGCAAGAAGCCCGCCGTCGCCCATAAACAAACCATTGAATTGCGTTGTTGTCGGCGTCCGGCGGGAGTCCCCGTGTCTTTTTCGCGTTAAAATTGTTGGATTCTACGTCCTCCTACTTGAGCGGCTTCAGCGAAATTAACGAGACAAAACTTGCGTGAATAATGTGACGTGTGGCGATACATTTCACGTGGACGCCGCAGATTGGGCGCTAAAGCCTGACTCCCTCGATGACATTCTGCTCCCTATTTTCAGTCGCGACGTCGCTCGGGCTGCAAAAGCGTGGACCGTAGCTGAGATTGTGGATGTTGATACTGAAAACCGCAAGTAGAATTGGGCATTACAAGTCGGTGATGGCCACTGCTAACAATGATCAACATCTTGTATCTACTGTTTACACTTAGCCTACTTGCCCCAACTAACCTTCAAAAGTGTTTTGAGGCCTGCACTTAGTTCTTATCGCCATTACCGGGTCAACGTTTGGTTTACGGGCCGCTGTCGTTTGAACAAGCTGTCGACAAAACGCAGACAAGTTCGGAAGAGAAGACGACCAGTTCGAACGCATGTGCAATGGAGTACGGGCAAGAAGCACTCGCGTCCCGCGTCAACAAACCATTGGAATGTCACGTTGTCGGCATCTGTGTGAGTCTGCATACTCCTCTTTCGCGTTGGAATTGGGTATTCCACGTCCTCATGGCAATGTCGTTACCACGTTAATCGCCTGAGCGAAATTACCAAGGCACGTTACGCCACTAAACTCTGAGTAAATAATTTGACGAGCGGCGATTCATTCGCATGAACGCCGGAGAATTAACGCCAAAACCATGATGAGATTCTTCTAGCTATTTTCGGTCGCGACGTCGCTCGTGCTGCAAAAGTGTAGAAGGTAGTGGCGATGACCGACGTCGAGACTGAAAATCGGAACCGGGAACACACCAAGCGTTACAAGTTGGTGATGGCCACTGGTACCAATGATCAACATCTTGTATCTACTGTTTACTCCGAGCCTAATTAAGTCTTTTGAGGCCTGCAATTACTTTTTATTGCAATCACCGGGTCAAAGTTTGGTCTACGGGCCGCTTTTGTTTGAACGAGCAGACGACAAAAGCAGACAAGTTTGAAAGAGCAGACGAAAGTTCGAACGAACAGGCGGCCGTGTGAATTTGAAGACGCACTGAACCGGTGGATGGTCCGGACAACTTGGCGGTTTTCTCTCGTTCATGTTGGAACAAAGCAAATACATCTGGCGACCACAAAGTTGTTGCCCGCACAAGCAATCGTAGTTCGACAGCGTCTGGTTTGCCCTTTTCACGGCTACTATCCACGTTCTCGGACGAACGGAGGGAGCAGAAACGCATGAAAACTGATCTTCAAGCCTTTCCAGACTCTCTTGGTACAGCCGCCGTCGCAGCATTTTGACGAGAAGGCAGGTTTTTGTCTGGTTTTCTTCCTAAGGAACACAGGAACGCATGTTCTCGCACGGCGACTTCTGCCCACCGCCCCAGACCGGAAGCGCCGGAAGTGCTACCAGACGAGCCACCACCGCGGCGTGACGTAGGAGAGTTGAGTTTGATGTATAGGTATGGTGCAATGTTGTATGCTCCGTTCACCCTGCTGAGACTGTAGACTCGTCATGGACCAGTTATGCACCTCTCTTTCGCCCTGTGATCACGCTCCTGTCCATACCCACGCGTAGAGAGTTGGGTCACGTGATTAAAGGGAGACGAGGCGCGGCAATGAGTCACCAAGCAAGACCCTGCAGCATGCAGAGCTCACTGAGGGACCATCTGGAAAAAGACGCCTGCTCTCGGCTTGGAAACTGGGCGACCGTGGCAGGCTCCGGGCGTGGCTTGTTTTGGGCTCGTGAGTGCTTTGTGACAACGTAGGATAATCTGCAGAAAACTAGGCCACCTGCGCAGCATCAGGGAGTGTCCGATTGTTCCCCTCTTTGTGAAGTGCCCTGCACAAACACCACTCCCCTCACCCGTAACAAAAAGCGCAATCCTTCGCGAAGATTATCGTCCGTTCAAAATTTTTGCACTATGCAATAAACGGAATCCGGGCAACTCGTCGAAAGCCAACTCGTAGACGGCCAACTCGTCGACGGCCAATCTACCTTTTGCCAAATATGTGCTGGCACCTCGACATGCGACTGAACTCAAGGCTAAAATGCGTTGAGTCCGACTGAGTGCAACTGCAGCGGCTTGCGACGTACTGGATTGCTATGGCAACAGCTGCGTCGGCTCCAACAAAACCGGTTTTTACCCCTTTTTTGGAGCCGAAACAGTTGTTGCCATTGCAACCCGTGAAGGGGTTAACGTAGCAAGCCGTTTCAGTCACACTCGGTCGGACTCACGCAAGTGTATGAAAAAGACTTAAAGGCTTGTTCACACACTTGCGTCGAGTGCGACTGCAACGGCTTGCAATGTTACTTCTTTTACGGATTGCCATGGCAAGGGATTTTAGCCGCTTACAACCGCCATTGCTGCTGCTCGGCGCGGTCGTAAGAGGCTTAAAAACCGGTTGCATTTCCACTCGGATGGACTCGACGCAAGTGTGAATGCCTTTCCCACCCGTTCGACAGCCAAAACGTCAGCTACATCATGTTTGCTCATTGAGCCGCTGTGACCTAGATACCGCTGCTCCAAACTTCGCCATTGTCCCCGTCATGGGTTATCTATTAGAGCCCTGCGTGCGTTTCCGCGGATCATCCGCGGATCATCCGCGAATATTCGCAGTAAACTGGCGGGTACGAATAAAACTATTCAGATTTGGCTGATTGCGGATCGGATGCGGATGCAAGGTTGCCGGTGCGGATCGGATGCTTATATCCGCGGGTCCAGACGAATGTACATACCTGCCAAGGGGTTCCATAAACGTGTGCGACCTCACAGCGTAGAGTGCCATAAGCGCGTGGTATTATGAAGTGTGTCATCGAATGTATTCCTGGAGCAAACTACTCTCTTATATAAAATATCCCAATTGGACAGGAAATTGTTTTTTACTTGAATAAAGATTCGATTCTCACCGAAGATAGTTAGCACGCGCCTCAGTGATAAGTGAATCTCCATGACGGAAAACGGAATCTCTGCATTTTTAACAGAGGGTTTTCCTGACGGGTTCTGCTTCGTCCATTGTCTTCACGGTGACACACAGGTGGCTGCTTGGAACACGTGCGTGAAAAACACACTGGGCGCAGCCAATCACAGGGACGAGGGAAGTGGAGAGTATGGAGAGGCTTCGACTGTGCTAATTGTGCTCGGGCGTCGTCTGCCGCCCTCTGAACATCGGGAACCGCAGCGATGCCATCTCGACGAGTGGTTCAGGCGCAGGAGGAATGCAGGCGAAGCAGGCGCGAAGCAGCAAACAGGAACCTCGAACCAGAACAATGAAGGAAGAGGCTAATGGCGCGTTCACACTGGAAGCGGATCCGCAAACGCGGATCCGCGCGTTCTCAACCGCAAAGCGGCTAGGATCGAGTGGTTGGAGCGCGTTTTTGCCAACCGCTTCGGGACCGATTTCTCCCAACCGCTTTCACGAACCGCAAAGCGGCAACCAATCACAACGCGACGCTGACGCGACGTCAGTGACTTTCAAAACAAGATGACAGCTGTCGCTGGTGACGCGTCCAAGGGGCTGTAGTCCTAGCGCTACAGCAGACAAATCAATGGAGAAACATGACGTTCACGTCCGTCGCTTGTATCCGCCGCGAAAAGAACTGACTCGTAGTTTTAACGGGCTTCGCACCGGTGATTTGGTTCGGGTAAGAGTTTGTTTATTATTCCGGGTGTCACAGCCCGAAGCTCGCCGACTTCTTAGTATCTGCCTGTAAAACGTCGGAACACGGCCCTGATCGACTGAAACGTCAACTTTTCCACCCGTGATAGTCGCGTGAACTATTGAAAGCTTCTGACACCGTGCATGGCCAAAACGAGGGCCGATAGAGACGTCGTGAGCTTGATTGCGTAGCCAATGCACTACCGCGGAGCGGGCAGGGTGCCTGCGCTAGCTCGACCTGTAGCGTTTACTACTAACAAAAGAAAATAAAGGAAACATACTCAAGGAATAAAGTGTACTACCAAACGATGCAAAGGTAATCCATGCGACGTTTATTTGAGCGTAAAGTCAAACAAACAGGAGACTTGATAGACGTGCGAGTGACAAGAGGAGAGTCCGCCACCAACGAAGCCACGACCGGCTAGCACCGAACACATTCCCCCGCACCACTGTCCACCCCACCGTTCACAACCCCGAAAATCACAAGAGCGAACGAGGAAGGAAAACTGGCCCTCTGTCCGGAAAAGCAAGGTCAGCTATTCATGTGGGACGGGTCCGCACTCTGCGAAGAAAAGGTCGAGGGCATCCTGTTCCTGAGTCAGCAAGGTGCGTCTAGCTGGATGCTTTGCTTGTGGGCGAAGTCGAAGGGAACCTGCAGGCGAGTTTTGCGGGTCCATGCCTTTTCTTTCGCTGCTTGAACTCGTGATGCGTGCAAACATCCCAAAGAAAACTCTTCAGAGTGCCAAAATAGCAAAGGTTTGGCTTTAGATCGTAGATTAAAGTGGATTTTGTATTGTCAAAACAGGGTTGCCGAACGCAACTCTCAAAAGATCACGCGTGATCGCCGAGAAACCGCCAACCGCCTCTCGGTGTGTCTGAATGGGGTCGCTCGCGAACTGCATCCGCAATCGCTTCGGGAACGCGGATCCGCTTCCAGTGTGAATGCGCCATAAGAGAGGCGACATACGCGAAGGAGCAGGTGGACAGAGACATTGTCATTGGTCGGTCGTGAGTGACATCGTTCTGACGACTGACTCGACGTCACTCGCACCCTCTCTCCTCGATGTCATTGCGTGCTGCGACAAAAATCATGTCCAAACCGAAAAACGAAACTAAGC
The DNA here is from genome assembly GCA_037355805.1 of Ixodes ricinus. NCBI lineage: Eukaryota > Metazoa > Arthropoda > Arachnida > Ixodida > Ixodidae > Ixodes > Ixodes ricinus. The sequence continues at coordinate 64,438 of JAZHYW010007573.1, forward strand.
GTTCCCGCTTTCCGTTTTTCGTCTGGAAGGCACGCCTTCTGCTTTCGTTTGTTGGTTTGGAGACACCTATACACGCGCGATGTAGTGACCGTCCTTCACCGCACCGTGAAAGTGACTAAAAAGGCAAGTTGTCATCTTCGACAAGAGAGAGCACACTGGAGGTCAATTAGCGTGCAGCGATTTTACGGATTACTGTAGGGCAGTATTTGCTTTAAGAGTTTAAGACAAAAATGATATCTTTGGCTTTGAAAACACGGTGACCAGTCGGCCTCTTCGACGAGTTTTTCTTCAACGAGTTGCTCTATGACGAATTGATCTATTCGACGATTGGGCCGCCGACGACCTGACCTTCGATGAGTTGGCATAGACCTGACCTTGCCACGTTTTCTATGAGGGGCCAAAGCTGGGCGCCGCGACTTCACCTCTACGCCATAACTGTGTTCGAATTTCTTTATAAATATTTAAATCATCGGTGCATTGCAAAAAAAAAATTGTTTCTAACACGGAAAACGTTGTTTACAGGGAGAGTGAAAAGAAAGGGCCCGAGAAAAATCCCCAATGGACGCCAGAGCTTGACTTGTCAAATAAGAGGCCGTGCTGATGACACAGACGTTCGACAAAACACTTTTAGTAAATTCTACTCCTGAGCCACATACTCCATACAAAAAAAAAGTTTCAGGAAAAGGAGTTTATAATAAATTTACTTCACCATTTAGAAAGATGATGTAAAACCAAATTTGGTGGCGTTTTGTTTTCAACTGGGTTCCAAACAGCGTGCGTGTATAGTTGAGTTGATTCTTCCTTGGGGCCGGAAATAACCCAACGGCGGTTGAGACGGCCCGTTTAACGAGGGCATTATTCGAGTCAGTAAAACGAAAAATAAAATACCAATCCTGCGTTAATCCTCAGTACGGTCGTAGACAGCAATTGCTGCGACACGTCACGGCGAAGTCGATGGTCATCGGCGTCGCGTTCACGCACCATGGCGTGTGTGAACAAAAGCGCTCGGAAAGAAAGAGACATGGGGCCATTCTGTTCCGAACACCTTTAGGTACTACAAAAGTCGTTAAGTATAGAGCGGGCTCTTAACTCTGTGACGTAGCTCAGCTCTGATCCCACTGATTGGTTGCCAATTAACAGTGGATGATTTGGTGTGTTTAGAAACGTTTTAATGTACTGGCGTCCGACACTCAGTGGCTGATTCGCTTTGAAACAACTTGTACGTCTGTGAATGTTTGCGTGTTTAATCTATTTGTCTAAAAAGTCAATAAAGAAAAAAAGAGCGGTGGCGTAGCGTAATGGTAACTCCTCCGCTACGCACGCAGCGGGCCCAGGTTCCATTCCAGCGGGCGGCGGCCATCTCTTTCCAAGATTTGGCACCATCGACGACGGACACCCTAAGCCCTACTACGCCAACATCAACATCAACAACCGACATCATTTTCAGTAGTGAGAGAAACCAGGTCTAGCTGACTCCTCTGTTACAGACCCCTCAGAACGCAGTTGACGCAAAAGTTGAGAGACGTTGACATGGCGTACATAAAGCCACGTTGATGAAGAATGGCGAGGCTTCGAATCTTGAAAAAGGGTAAATAATTCGACGCAATCTTAAACGTATAAAAAGGGGGGGGGGGGAGAATAGAGAAGAAACATTGACCTTTATTTGAGAACGTCACTACTATTTCTTGACTCCAGGACCGGAACGACCACAGACACTTTCCGCGATTCGAGAAATATTCCGAACCGCAAGAAGTTCTCTAAGTGTGCGCAGCATAGCCGCGGAATACTTCATGATCATATTTTAGAATAGTAATGAGTATCCCGTTGTGACCCGCAAATAATCTGGTTATACATTTTTTAATACATGGCTCAACAAATTTCTCACCAATGTAAATGGAACTTAGTCGGTCTGCAACAGCAGGTGAGCGAGGTAATATCGTATACATTACACTTGTCGGACCACAACTTGAGTGTGCGTCATCCGTCCGGTTCCCCTGGCAGCATTCATTAGGTACGGCATAAAGACAGAGCAAACTTCTTTTTTTTCGCTTGTTTTTCGCTTGTTTTTCTTTGCGCGAGCTCTCTGTGAAACGCGCGCGGCTGCACCAGTTCTCGTGAAAGGGGGCAGTTGCCTACGCTCTAAGCTAACACCTCCAGAATATGTGTTCAGAACAAAACACGCAAATCGTCCTGAGCTAGTGGCGAGACATATTCACAACAAAAGGATCGACGCCTTGAAAAATATAAAATTGCCTGTGCGCAATTCGCACACTTTGAATTTCTGGGGCCGATTCCACACATTTCAATGGGGTCAGATTTATATGACGGGGCGGCCGTTTTGTCGTGGACGCGTTCGAACAACTCTTTATAAACTTCCAGACAAACGTGAGAGACATGGGGTTCCAAAATTCAGCTTGAGGAAGTAAATACCTCAAGAAATAAAACAACTTAAATATTTTCTTTTGGTCAGGTGTCACATTTAGCCTTTAGGTCACTGGGGGTTTATTTTGACCAAAACAATGAGAGAGGAAAACACGAAAAATGACTGTCAGTTGAATATATAGAGTTTGGTAAGCCCAAAGTTGGACTAGTAAGGGAGTCTTACGCTTAATACGAAACAAAAGTAATGACAAGTTTAAAAAGTCAATAGCAGCATAAATTATCCGAATTAATTTTAGTATAAGTTCAGTCGTAAATAAATTACTGGCCAGTCAAATATTCTCGTACTGCGGATAGCTATTTCATAAAGTTTAAGAAATATAGCAGTCGTAACTCGTTGATTTGTGTGGCCAAACTAGTGGCGTGCAAAACAATTAAAAATTTGCGAAGGGTGGAGTGTGATGTATAAAATAGGGTGTAAGTACGCACATGACACGCTGATGAACACTGAAAGAGTTATACGTTTTACACTTGTGTTAAGCGCATTCAAAGTAAATGGCGCATCCAAAGCTGAAGCTTAATAGTACATATGCTGCTCAGGTCGTAATGCTTGAATGTTTATATTACCTTATTACTCTGAGGCTTGTTCTAAACTGTCTTCTCATTGGTTACCCATAACAAAAAAAAAGAAAATCTTTAATCCTGCCCTGATAAAAAGCTTTACAGCTGACAGCTACTAATCATCTTAATGCCGAAAATGAGTATATTCACTGGCTGCTAAGCGTTTGCGACAAAACGCGTACTGACAGCCATCTTTTTTTTTTTCACGGGATTTCATGCAGTCGCAGTTGTTCTTGAAAATCAAAATTCTTCCCCTAAGCAAGCGACCGCATGTGAAACTGTGATTAGTGTGTGTCGACTGTGGCACACGTGACCCGTAGCTTAAGTATTTTGCAATCTGCGGAATAGCTTGCTCCTGAGTTACCTTGGACTCCAATGCATGTGGTACGCCAAAGAGCACAAGCTGAATCACAGTGGGACTATAAAAGAAAAACAATAATGATAAACAAGCGTGTAGTGACGTGAAAACTGAGGGCATTACAGATATGCAGAAAGTAAGCTTTGTTTCACCAAATACTTTACTATACTTCATTCACCCTTTACCTGAGACTAGAAGCTCCGCCTTCAGCACGAGCTTTCTGATCTTGCTAACACAAATGTGAACGCTTAGGCACGCGCATCCAAAGCACTGCGGAAGCCAGCCAGCTCGTGCTGAAGGCGGAGCTTCCAGTCTCAGCTTAAAGGAAAACGGAAAGTCTTTGGTTTTACCATAAGTGCGAGCGATGCGGAACCTACAAACGCGAGCATGCTTGCCCCGAACTATTCTTCCAGTGAACAAGCGAACGTACTCGATAGAGCCGTTCAAAGCATGGAGATCGCTTTTATAGACGCTTTGCACACACGCCAGATCACAGCTGCCATAGCGGATCATCTCTTTTCTTTCCCAGATGCAGAGCCACTGAAGCGGGCGTTGACGAACTTCCACAAAGGCCAGTGCTGTGGAGAAGGACACAGTAGAATCTAAAATGGTAATAACATTCCCTGCTGTGGTAATAATGAAGTGAAGTAAACGTAATAAAGAGGAAACAGAAATGGTCGGTTATGGCGGCGCCCATGCACAGCTGCGGCAAAGCGGCGCTCAATCCTTAATTAATCTAGGCCCGAGCGGATATCGTATTTAAAAGATACATTTCCATGCTTTTTTAAATTACTCCTATTTTTTTCCTTTTTTGCATTTCCCATTTTTTAAAAGTCCGACAACTATACTCTGTTTCATCATGAGAGCCACCTAATCAAAGCTGTATACAAAAAACAAAAAACCGCGAACGCACACACACACTAAAAATGCAATGTCACGGAGCATTCAAAACGAGTTGTGAGTTTTTTTAGACAGCAGGACTTTCGTACGCGCGTCATTTTTACCCGCTGTAGATGAACAATTTAGCCCATGCAGTAGGACTGCTAGCTTGGGGTTTTTAACGTGCATCACGCAGTAGTGAGACACGACCGCACGCCGGTGCGATGCTTATCCAGATAGGGGATTCAACCAAGGGTCCTTGCAGGATCTGCAGCGTGGGCTCCGTGCTTTGAGTGAACCTCGCTCTCGCGCATTTCTCCACCGGCTCCGAGCTGCGGTGCGCCAATACATTTGGCGACCGATCCCTCACCACACTTAGTTTAGCCCGATCGCACGCGTGCACAGGCACAGAAAGAGAACGAACTACATAACCTCGCGCTCTTGGCACTGCTTCAGTGGCTTCATCGGCCCGTAGTCGCGCTGCGCTCTGAATGAAGCTAAAGCGAAGCAACTATTCAGATCTTAGGGTTTTTCAAGCCAAACCAACGAAGGTCATCTCTCACGCCCCAGCGGAATACCCACGGGTTCATTTCGACCAGCTGGTAACCATTGGATGTGTAACCGAAATCTCAGATTGGCCTCCGTCAGACTGCGGGCACCTCGGCCGGTATTCGAAACCACCAAACAGGGATTCATAGGCCAGCGCGTTGGCCCAGAGCCACTGAAAAGTTGTAATGTTTTTTGTTTTGTTTTGATATCATTGCCAGTTAAATATCTCCGAGGTGGGTGTGAAACAATATATAATCGAACTATTCTGACAAGTCATAGTCAGATTGCGAAAATACTTTGTGCAATCGATTCACTTGTTTTGGCATACGTGGCGGAATAGCAACTGGCAAAATCCCTTTCATGGGGCATTTCGATTGCGCCAGGCATGTGCACTGGTGCACATGCCTGGAGCAATCAGCTCTGCTGCACACGCTGCCTCGCGCTTGTTGTTCGGGCATCTCTGGCTCGCCTACTGCGGGCATCCAGGCCTCTGACAACCTAACATCTGGCGCTTTTTTTTTGTCTTTCACGTATATGCGAACTACTGCGTGGTTCACATTAAAGACCCCAGGCTAGCGGTTGTACTGCACTGGCTAAATTGCTCATCTACAACTGAGACACCAGACGGCCACTGAGGCATACTAACCTCCAGCTGTAAAAACATGCACACTACAATCTGCTTTTGCATTTGTCTTTCACGTGGCGTTTCTAGCGGCATATGACGGCAAATGCACATCAAGCTATCCATGAACACGTGTCGCCATCTGTATTTTATGTTAAGAAACTGCAACTTGCCATAAGTGAATGCGAAATGTTTGAGGTCGAATACAATACTTAACGTGTAATATATACATATAGATATGGAAGTTCTGTGATATGTAATATCGAAGAATGTTTTGTAATATAATGTCTCGAAATTTTCATTAGTTGTCGTGATTCCGTTTCTATAGCGCGATGAAATAATACAGTTTTAAACTTTATGGTCTATGTTAATATATACAGTATATCTAAAGTTCGTTGCTTCCTTTTTAATTCATTATACACAACCAACTGTTCACGTCACTTATTGTAGACGATGAGACGTTGTAACTTGTGGAAAATATTTCCACAAGTTATTGAAAATAGGCAAGAAATTGAAGATTTCATTGTGGAAATCAAAGCAGCCCTTTAATTAGAGACTCTGGTTCATAAATATTTAAATATTAAATGAACTAAGAATACTCGTAATATTGAGACATTAAAATATAGTAGAAAAGCAGCCCTTTAATTTGACCTTAACATTATGACTGTAGATTACCTAGAAAGATAGTTATAAACCGTCAAAAAAGAACAAAACGGCATACACGGTGGGGTTGCCACTTAAGCTGAGACTGCAGCCAATTCCACAAGCACGAGAGCTCGAGGTCGCTGCTTTGAAGCGTTCTTCTGCAGAACGAGCACTCGCGCTAGAAATGCACGTCTTGAAGACAGGTGGGCGGGCTAGCTCGAGCCTGCAGGTCTGGCACCAGTCTCATAGTATAGACTTAGTCACCGCTGTGCCCTAAGATCTGAACAAATCAGTTTTTGCCCCCTCATCCCTGCACTAGGTGGCCGATCGAGACCACCGGGACAGGTTCGGCTGAACCGCTCCATCTCTTTTCGCGCTTTTTCTTTCCGCGCAAACCTGAACTTTCGACCGGGAACTTTAAAAGCCGGTCCGTGGTGGTCGTGTAGTGTCGGCGTCATATCCGCTGGAGTCCGACACGGTCAACGAATTTTTAAGCGCGAAACACATGCGCGTCAAAACTGTCCGATCCAACGTGCGAACTGTCGGAAAGATTGCTGCTCCGACTCGCCGCACTCGACAATTCGAGACACATGGTTCCGACGCGTCGTTCCGTTCAGCTCCGCCCAGCTCCGGGTATCCTTCTACCGGATGGATGGCTGGATGCTACCCAAGTATCACACTTCCTCGGCTCAGGCTTGGGTCAGACTGGCGCGAGCTAGAGCCAACATGGCTCAAGCCTTGCTCAAGCGGGGGAAGTGTGCTGCCAGGGTAATAGCTGTATTTGCAACGGGCGGTAGCTTGCGCCACCTAGCCTAGAAAACAAAAATATTATTCTTCCCCTCGCCCTTTGCAGTTTTTCTGACTGTTAGAACAAACAAAATATATTTAATATATTCCAATAAAGCGTGCATATCTGAAGAGTTACGTGAGGTTACTTTTCTGCTGGTCCCGGCGAAGCGAGCACTGCGTATACAAATCACGTGACTTCGCACTTTGCTGCCTCTCTCACGAAGTTCACGTGACACTCACACGGCATCGGAATAGCTTGTAACGTCCTCTGCTGTCCATCCCAAGGTCAAAAAGAGGCTATGCGGGTCTCGACGCTCTCGATCGGTCCCAGAAGGCCGGCTTTCTACGGACGCATGAAATCAGCAGCTCGTTCTGTGCGCGCGGGAAAACCCCATGGTATCCGTCCAACTACTCGCTTGACGCACCGCTATATCCGCTTCCGCCGTGGCACGTGTAGCATTCATAGAAGTTATTATAATGTACGCTCAGAAGGTTCATACGTCCAGGAGCTCACGATGCTCTGCTATGCGACCTTCCGTGGCAGAGGCAAATTGAAGCAGACAGCAACCAGTCTACTTTTGCGTGGCTCCTGTGCATTCCTATAGCGAGTATTCACTGGCGGCCATAGGTGTGTGCGCGAATGCTGAGCGCGTGCTGATGGCGAGCTTCCACAGTCCTTTGGCAACGTGCATTCCGCACCATCAAGAGTGACGGTCTTAGCAACCTATTAACGTGAGCTCGTTCTGAGCATGCGCTCTAAACAGCATCCACAAATATGGCGTCCAGTGAATACTCCCTATGGGAAAACGCGCGTGAAATTTGTCTCTTCGCCGGAAAATAACATGAATAACTTTATTATTTCGATTGTACCGGATAGTATGTACATTTGATTAATATTGTAAAAGTGTAATTGCTATTTAATTAGAGCATTTTTTTTTACCACCGAACGATGTTAAGCTTCGCTATATGTTCAGGCCCCAACCTATGTTTCATGGCAGGTATGTAAAAATGAGCGACGATTTTCAGCAAACTAAATATCGAAAAGATTGTAGAGTGTGTTCAAGGTTCGCTAGCATTGCGGTGGCGCTTATATATTGCTAATATGCCCGTCCTGTCACTCTATGAAAATGACTCCGTTGTGCATCTTTACGATCGGTTAAAAACATTCGAATGTAAGAAACGAAGTACGTGGACTACGAAAGGTGTGCCTTTTTATTATTTCCTATGTCGGGCAGTTTTTATCGGGCACCGGTTCTCTGACTTCGCCCTTTTTGCAAAGATTTGGAGCGTGCGGTTGATGATTTCAACCCAGAACATGCATCTTTGCACATATTCATGAGCAGAAAGAATAAAGCAGTACTTATTTATTGCAAATCGGACTATATTACGTGTGGCTTATAATTTTTTTGGTCGCCTGCATGCACAAGGAGTTACTTATCCAGTGTTACTGTGTAGTTCTTGCCGTCTCTCTTGGTTTTCCACATGTCCTTCGTTCGTTTGACACGTATATCCCCCATGGTGGAAAGCGCCGATGCCGTGTTCGCTCTAACAGTGTCCGACAGTGCACGTTAATACATGTACGAAGCGGTTTTAGCACCGTTTTTCATGCAACGAATTTCAAATAAAAACGCCGTAACTGACCAATTATTTCGTCTGCGTGACTGAGAAATGTTCCAATGTGCCAGTACGTACGACATATTCGTGATATTTGCTCTTATAATTGAGCGCAGCGAGAAAATGCACTCGCTTTTTCTCATAGGAATGCATTACCGGAAGTCAATTTCCGACTGGTTGCTGTCTGCTTCAATTTGCAGCAGCACACTAGCGCCACTTGAACCTTTAGCGTACATTATAATAACTCTATGTGTAGTACCTCCTCTCCCGCTCGGTCTGACAGTCACGTGACAACACGATGTTCACTCTATCCGTGTTGCCATTGGCTGCGGGCCTCGGTCAACTGAACAGCCGTGCGGCGAATATCTAGAAAGTTGGTCGGATGGAGCCCCCGGCCGACGCACGGGTGCGACAAAAACTTTCGCGTGCGACCGGCGTTCTGACAGTTGGCACGTCGGATCGGACAGTTTCGACGTGCAAGTGTCTCGCTCTCTACTCATTCTGGGAAAGAGCGAGAGCCCAAGAGGGGAAGGAGAAGCTTGCTCGTTCGGGGCCGTAGCTGGCCTCCGACAAAGTGCGGCGGCGTCAACCCGACGAGACGACCGGACCGGCGATACCGAACCGGCGATACGCGGGGGCAGAGATTCTGCGAGGCTCCCAAGCGCCGGGTAGACGGCTGGCGGGCAGCCGGCACTCGGGAACCGGAGGCTTTCACGCAAAGCAAACGAATTACGGCCGCTGCGAATCCCCGTCGGCAGCACACGTAAGCCTCGCGCCATCGACCTGCAGACACGAACATTTCGTACAGCCGGCCTCCTTGGGAAACACAGTCTGCGGGGCTGCACAATGGGACCCCTCCGCCCCTTCCGTCTCCCTCCCTTTCTGCCGATCAAAACAAAACTCACCCCGAGTCCAAAAAGGAAAAGAAAAAAGTCTCCCGCTTTCGTCAGGCCGCTTCGGTGGCGAAAGAGCGGGGACCGAACAGCGCGGCGGCCCATTCGTCTCTCAGGCGGAGCTCCCCGTTCAATATCGGAAAATCGATGATAACTCCGCGAAAACGCGGCTGTAATGAAGCAATGAGCGTCCCCATTCAAATCGGAAGTTTATGCCAACTTTTTTGACCCTCCCCAATACCCGTCTGAGCCCCGGCTTCGCGTTTGCCGTGCCAGCTCATGTTTTTCGCTCGCTAGGGTGCGCGATGCTAGCGGCCGCTCATCGTCGGACTTCGCGGTCGCTCTAAGTACCTCGATACCGTCCTTTGCATGTAGTTAAAACTAGGACCACGAAGAACTCTGCAATGAGCATGCACGTTTTCTGCAGAATACACAAAGCGTTTTTCAGTCCTGGCCGCTGCCACGTCATTGTTCGTGTGAGCAAGCACGTGCATCCATAGAGTAGTAATATCGTGAACGTAAAGGGTGGACACTTGGGGCCCTTCGCGGCCGAGATAAGTGCTCCGTGTAGTCATATACTACATAGCAAGTTACCCTATTGCTTTTAGTATTGCCTCTGCCGGCCACTAGACACCGCTGCCCTGAAAAAATTTACATTTCTATATTTATGCTAATAATTTGTCCATAAAATCTTTTATTCATAAACGTAGTGTAATATTATTTGTATAAATATTGAAACCACTTATTTTATTCGATGTTACATGAACAGTCCCGCTGTAGCGGCAGCGCCACGGATACCACCGTTTGAATAATAATTGGGGGTTGTGTGGATATTTATACAGCGAGTAGTTGGTCAGCCATTTCAAAGTTGCGACGAGTCACTCGCTGTAGATGAGCGATTTCGCCAGTGCAGTACAACCGCTAGCCTGGGGACTTTAACGTGCATCACGCAGTAGTGATACACGACCGCACGCCGGTACGATGCTCATCCAGATCTAAACGGGCAGGGGTGGGAATTGAACCCAGGATCCCTGGGTTCCGCAGCGCGAGCTTTCGCTCCACGTGCTCCGAGCTGGTGTGCACCGCCGTTTGATTGGGACCGCGTTAGGGCGCTTGGGCGCGTCTCGAGCTCCGCGACATTTTGGCATCGTTGTTACTGAGCTTGAGATATGTAAATAGTACAGGGTGTCACAAAACAACATTTACAGGGTTTCCTTTACCGCGAAAATAAACTAGGCATCACCGAACGCTCATTATCCGCCCAAAGGTCGGGCTAGAGGTCACAACTAGATGCCAAAGTTTCAGCCCGATCCGATACCTTATTCAAAAGTTATAAGAGATTTTCTGAAAATTTCAATGGAAAAATGGAGCCCATTTTTGCCCGTTTTCGGTTTCTGGCGCCATAGAACCCCATGCATTCGAAAACTCCGATCGGCCGCCATTTTCCCATTGAATTTTTCAGAAAATCACTTATATCTTTTGAATAAGGTATCGGATCGGGCTGAAACTTTGGCATCTGGTTGTGACCTCTAGCACTACCTTTGCGCGGAGAATGAGCATTCGGCGATGCCTAGTTTATTTTAGCGGTTAAAAAACCCTGTAAATATTATTTTTTGTGACACCCTGTACATTGGGGAGCTTTCTTTCTTTCAGAGGTAAGGTTGTTTCATTTGCTGGTTACCTGAGTTGCCGTGAAGAAAGATATATCGCATTGTAACCTTTTAGTTCGGTATCAACCAACCCACCCAAACCCAAATTTTAATGTAATAAGATATATCGCTCCCGTAACGGTGTTGGCACGCACTATGTGCGCGCACTTTCCAAGTGACTTCAACGCAGTGTGAAGTGGTTTGAAAATATGGAGATTTGAGCTTTAGCACAGACTAGGTTTACGCATAGGCCCCCCTATACTCACAAAGTCTGGCAGATCGCCACGAGAAGCGGACCCCGAAATCGAAAATGTAGAGCGGCAGACAACAGACGAGAGGAGAGCAACGTGACGGGCGCCCCGCTGCGGCGAGACGCCGAAACACACTTCTATACCGAGCGATGGAATGTCCGCTCGTGCTCCTCGCGTTCCTCGCGCTATCGCTTCTTTTCTCGTCGGGTTTCAAAACCATGTTTCGGGTCCTCGCCGCTGCAAAAGCTGTGCGCTGACATCCAGGTTCCCCGATAAATGCTCTGCGCTGCCAGATCCTCGCGCTCCAAATCTTCGACCGGGCACTCTATGCCCCTGTCGTCGAACTGTCAGGCTTTGTGAGTATAGAAGAGGCTATGGTTTACGTAATTTTATAGTTTTCGCATATGACAAGCAAGTTAGCGATACCTCCTATATCCGGTTGCCCAGCGTTCCACTGTGCTTCGCATCGGCGCGATGGGCGCTCCTTGCACCGTTTGTAGAAGAAGACGCAGGTGGTGCAGGGCCGACGCGTTGGGCGAGAACGGCGGAACGCTGTGCGTTAACCGTAAGCAGAGCTCGCTAGTGGTGATATAAAACGTTTTATTGCGCGCCGAGAAACTTTGAGAGATGAGAAGACGAGAGCTTTGCCTCTGTCTCGACTGCACTTTTCGAACGCGTTAGAACGCGAGAGCGAAACGCCGGACGCCGGAGTTCGGCGTTCCCATATGTCTTTATGAAAACATTTGAGCCGACCAACACCGCGCTCTTAAATTATCACGTAAAAATGCGCAAGCTTTCTCCTGCTTCTGCATGCAGGTATTTGTAGGTGTATAACATATGCTACTTGTCTGCCTGTAGATTGTTTTGCCTTCAATAATCTATCTTTGGATCACATCTTGCCACCGTTATTTCCTGGCTTGGGTTCTATCAAGGTAATGTAACTCCTTTCAAATACCTTCATGAGTCTTAAAGGGTCACTTCACAAAAACTTAAAGTAAACGGAAGAGTATCTATAAAAATTAAGGAAAAGCTTCCAAGCAAATCCAAGCTAAAGCTGAAAATACGGAATGAAAACTAACGTTCATCGAAACCGAAACTAATTTAGCTGCCTCGGCCGACTGCTAGGTGCCCTCTGTGTCCTTTTACTGTCTAGGCCGCTGGTGCCGATGGGAGTGTCCATCTCTTCACGTTTGCTATATCACTCTATGGTGCATCTGGAAGTTTGCCGAAGTTATCTGCACGCGCATGCTGCAAGCGTCTGCACGTACGGGGCATCAGCAGGAACGCCGTGCTGGCAGTATGCATTCGGCTACATCTGCTAAATTACCCAAGCGCCGAGCAATGTGCTACCAGCGTAGCAACACGCGCATTAGAGTGCTGACGACGTAAAGGAGCCATGAAACGATTGTCCTGCTTTCGCTAAATACTACTTAGAATCACTCCCTAGTGTTATTAACTGAATAAACTTGCCTTGGGTTAGCTTTCTAGGCAATGAAAATTGCCAAAAAATAATTCGATAGATATGAGCATCGTTCATCCCCTCAACTCGGAGCCAGAACAAGAGGCAACGTGGCCTGGTGTCCATCCTATGCCGCCAACGTTAATCCTGGCCACGCACTGGGGTTGTTAACGTAGAAAACGCGTGCTGGGCTCCAGGCATTGTTAGAGTTCGGCCACTGTCATCACCGCCGTGGTTGGACACGATCCACTACCTGAGTGTCCGCCGAGGCATTGATTGTTACGAGTCGAAGTCGAGTGCTCACGCAGCTCTCGTGTCAAATCCATGAGCCGCACTCGACTGTCGTCAGGCGGGTGGTTTCGATCCCACAATTACGTCATCATGCTTTGCGAAAGGCGAGACCGAAATAAATAGTCCCCTTTTATCCTCGCAATTTCAGCGCGACAAAGAAACTTTTGAATCAGTGACTGTCTGTTCAAGTATTAGTGACGAGCGCGAACAAGAGCGTCACTGTGGTTGAAGTTTGCAATTCGCCAAAACAATTGCTTCCTTTACTCTTTAATGCATGCCCAATCGCCGGTTCACGGAGAGACAAATCCTGCCAATCAGGGCGTAGTAGATGTAAATCCTGCGAAACGCGGCGAGGGAAATCCTGGTCGTGACGTCGGGAAAGAAAACCGAAAGAGGGTGCCACCGAAACATGTGGGCGCTAATACTTGGGCCAGACTAGGACATGTACGCCTCTGCAAAGTCATGAACATTTCCACCCGATATTATTTCATGACCCCTTGAAACGGTAACTTTTCCAAAACAAGACTTGAAAACATTTATCACTATGAAGCGCCTTCGTCAACGCCTTTTTTTTTAAATAAATTACTTTGAATATTTTGTACATGTAAAGCGTGCAGAGCACGTACCAACGTTTATATACTCCGCTCACATAAAGTTCGAGCGCGGCAGAACCTACAAGAGCGAGATTCGTGTTTTCGGCGTCTCTGCCGAGCACGCTACCTCTACAGGGAGTCATGTCCGCGTTGTGCCTTCCGCGCCGCTCGAACATAGATCGAACAAACTGAGACATTCTTCTTGGCGCTCGGGTAATTTTTCAAAGTGCTCATTGTATCTTGATCCCTTTCAAAATGGTTCCGTCTCTCCTTAAAATTCGCCAAAACTGCGAAAAATTCATTTCTTTACGGAGCCACACATATGGGTGAAATAACTCTCGTTTACTACATTCTAGTATTTTCAACTCGATGGTGACGTTTCGTACTAGCTACATTTCACTACATTCCAATGCTGTATCTCAATTCTGAACACGCCACCCGTTCGGCTACATGTTTAGCAGTCCGAACTGGGGTAACATGAAAAATCATAGGGGAAAAAAAAACACGAAAAACAAAAACAAAAACGAGCGACATGTATAGCAGCAGAATGCTCCACGAGACCCCATCTGTGGTTGTCGCAGATTCTGTTTCTCCCTGGCTGTCGATAGTTAACCCTTGTACAAGAAACCGCAGGGGGACCTCAGCCCCGTCCTCGGTTCCGCGCACCCCTCGAGCGGCGGTCGCGCGGCCCGGCGTTGCGCGAAGACACCAAAAGAAAGTCGAGACGGCGACTGTCGCGCTCACAGCGGACAAAGTTATCTCCCCCCCCCTCCCCTTTCAGAGACTCGGCCCGGGCCCAGCGCCAAGTCGACGCTAATTGGAGCATTAGCTTCGTTGCTCCTTCGTTTTTTTTCCTATCGTATCGTTCCTTCCTTTTTCGTTCTTTGTTCGTCGCTGCCCTCAGCGCGGCGGCTCTTTTTTCTCCTTCCCCGCTTTTCATTGCACCCTTCTCGATCGCGTCTTATTCGTCCCCCCAACACCGGGTGAAAGACAGTCGGCGCAGAGACTCCAGCCACTCCATTCTCACGAGTGGCTTTCTCCATTTGGCTAATGCGGCCGTAACACGAAAACGCCAGAAAGTGCGGCGTTGAAACAGACTCCCGACGCGGCTCGAACAGCCGCGAGCGGTGAAAAACGGATGCGGGCACCGTTCTTTCGCGCGGGTATACCGTGAAACGATTGCCTTACTTCGGGCGACGTTAACTCGCGCGATATATCATTGATGCCCGTAAGACACGAATCGTGCCTCATTCATCTTTTATATATTTTTTCTCACTCGGTTCACAATTCTATATATACAGTCGCGTGCAATATAAGCTGGGACAACCCTTTACGCTTTTTTTGCATATTAGCCAGTTTTTGAGAGAGTTCCAGTCTAGGAAGCGAATTCAGGTCCCATACTTCAAGTTGTTTGACAAGCTGAGAGATGATCCACCTCGCGGGGAACGCGGGCGCATCTGGTCTTTCGGGTCACATTGAATGTGTAATGTACTACATCTTACTTTTGCTGCCAAATTCGCACGTTTCCAGGCGTAGCCCCCGCACTGCTGATTTCGAGCCAACTAGTAATAAAGAACGTCGAGACAGACGTGTCGAGGCAACTCAGTATAAATCGGAGCGCCGTCAATGGCTGGAGGTTTTGTACAAACATGAACACGTATACTAAAACCTCAAAGTCGCTGCGCACTGAGCTTGTTTCATTGGTTTAGTCATCGATAGCACACGCACGAAGGTGAACAACACCGTGATGTTGAGGTATTGGAGCTGCATGCGTGGCGCCGTCGCTGCGGGGCGTTGGCCGTGCAGTTCACGTGAAATAAACAAAAGCCTGCTTTTCTGCGGGTGAGCGCGCAGGTTAACTGCGATGATACGTCTCGATGTTGCTACCATTCCGCAAGCACCGAAGTAAGCATTTTATTTTGAAATGCCATAGTGGATAAAGCCGTGAGATTGTGTGCGTGCGTCAGTACGAGTCACGAAATGTATGACAGGGGCTTCAGAGAAAACGTTTATGAAAACAAATAACACTGAGAAGAAAAAATACGCTAACGTCTTCCAAAGAGACAAAAAAACAGAACCCAAGTTTTTGAGTCCGACACCCTACCACTGGGCCATGATATACCTTTTGATACAAATTCATTATTCGCAATTTCATACAAACTATTCTACTATAAACGCATCAAGTAATCAAAGGGCATTAATGTCCAGGTAAGTACCCAGCGTAATACATAATGTAAAACAAAGACGGAGACTAATTCCCGACAAAGACATATGCTTTCAAAAGCCTTTCTATGTTCACAGTTGGGCCATGTCAAATTCGATAACAATTAACACAAACCAAATTCATACACAACACTTCCAAGTCCGGAATAAATTTTCAGATGTTCCCAAACTTGACCTTAAGCCCGGTTCAGCATTTATTCAAATTTCTTCGGTAGTAAAAGCCTCGGAGTGCTCTTTGAAGAATATTTCTCATGAAGTCAACATGTTGATATGACCGCTTAAAAACTCTAACATTGTAAGTATACAGTTTAAATTACGTCATTTTATGCCCTTATCTGTCATCAGTTTTTTTTTTTGGTCGGGGGGACAAACGAATTTCTCGAAAATAAACAATCTGCACGTAATTTAGAAAGAATCGATTAGGAACACAGCTAATGTATCATAGGATGCTAACGCAAAACTAGTTTTCAAAACACTTCATATACTTTCACTACCTCAGTTACACAACACTGCTTTATTACGACGGTACAATACAACCACCAGGCAGCACAAGATGTTTGTTAGAATTATCACTTTTATAACGTAAAGTACACACACACGATATAGGTTCTACTTTCGGCTGGTTTGTACCATCAACACGGACGAACTACGGCTGTCAGACGCTTAGTTTTAACTTGCCATTTTTACTACGTAGCCTATGTGCTGAATAGCATTTGTAAATCACTACGTCGTTTGTGTTATCGCTGCTGTTACCATCGTGCTACTTGAGCATGTTCTGTTCTACCTATGTTCTGATTCTCTGTATTATGACGTACTACAATGACAGACGCAAGATCCATGTAACAAAGATCCATGTCAAGTGATAACATTCATTCGTTCTTCTTAAGTCCAACAGATGAGAGAGAAGTAACGGCAGCGTTTCGCAGCGTTAAAAAAACAACAAAGGGGGATATGTAAATGATTTAAACATACAATCAATAACATTTGTTATTGACTTGTTCTGGAGTATTTCCTAAACTGATGCAAGTTGCAAAGGTTGTATTACTTTTTAAGAGCGGGGACAAAAACGTGTTAGGAAATTATAGGCCTATATCTATACTACGTTTCCAATTTTTCTAAAGGGTTTGAAAAAATTCTTCAAATTAAACTATCAAGCATATCTGGAACGTTACTCGCTATTAAAAGATTGCCAGCACGGCTTTAGAAAAGGGAAATCCACAGAATCGGCTCTGCTGTCTCAGAAAGAAGAAATAATTAATAATATCAAAACTAAACTCCTTACATTTGCAATATACGTGGATTTGTCTAAAGCCTTTGGCTTTGTTAATCACGAAATTCTCCTACAGCGCTACGGTATACGGAGAATTACACTTAATTTATTTAAATCTTATCTTGCTTAGCGCGGACAATATGTTAAAATCAACAGTTTAGTATCATGCATCGAGCCGGTAAAAACAGGAGTACCTCAAGGAAGTGTATTACGCCCGCTATTATTTATTTTATTCACAAATGAAATTGAGTGTTGTGTTCCTGATTGCAAAGTTATAGCCTACGCTGGCAATACTATACACTTTTCTTGAGGGGCTAAAAATGTAGCGAGATGGAACTGGCAGCAAATTGTAAGCTCTCCAATCTTAGCCTTTGGGCTGAAGTAAATATATTACTAATTAACACCAGCAAAACTAAATGCATACTAATCCGTTCAAAAAGCGAAACAGTCCCTGCTAATTTAAATATAAATATAGCTGGCGAAGACATTGAAGTTGTGAAACGATTAAACTATAGGGCGTAGTCTTTTACAATATTTTATCATGAAATGACCATGTAAACTACATTCATCAGAAAGCCAGAAAGGCCGTAGGATTGTTATCGAGATATCGCTCTATTTTCACCCTGTTTGTTAAGTAGACCATCTACCACGGTCTTGTCCAGTCATGTTTTGTATACTGCCATCTGGTATGGGGCACCGCTACCTTACAAAATATGAATACACTTCTAACCTTACAGAAAAAAAGCCTTAAGAGTAGTCGTGAATGTATACTATTTTATTCACACAGATCCGCCTTTACACGATTTAAGATTGTTAGAATAACAAACATGTATAACTTCCGCCCCTAGCTTCATACAATGTTGCAGTAAAAAGTGAACGTAGCCGTATTTTTCAAATATCCAACTTACTTAGGAATACAAACATAATCGCATGCGTTTAAATGAACAGTAGTATACACCCACCCCACGGACGAACTACGGGCTAAGATCCATTAGGTACACTCTACCATCCTTATTAAACACGTTTCATCATGGGGACATTTTTCTCACAATTTGCCATTAGGAGTATTAATGCATATTCTATCTACCCTGTGAATGTCAGTTATTTGCTATTGCATTTAAGGTGTGCATTGTTAACTGGTTACCTAAGTAGCAAGAATTTTCGATATTTTGTTAATTTTGTTTTGTTTTGTACTTTGAGCTAAAAGTACGCCTCTGTGTATATATTTATTTTGGTTGTATTGCTGTGTATTACTGCATGTTTCACTGGTGTCGAATGCTAACTGCCATCTTGGACCTGGGGCCTCGTCAAGCTGCACTTGTTGCAGTTTTTTGTCCCAGCTGCCATCTTTGTTGTGAAAGAAAATAAAGTATTAATTGATTGATTTAACCATCCACTTTAGTTATGACTTATGACACGTCCCCGATGTCATGACAAGTTTTTGTAGGGGGTGCACACCCTTGGTTAAGCCTTTGTCTTCGCCTCCAACATCTTTGTGATGCGAATAAAGATTTTATCGATGATAAATTGATTGATGATGTTCGGAACAACGAGCGCGCGTTTTTTATTTCTTGCCATAGAATATGTCACGTGTGATGTCGTGTGACCGACTTAGATTTCTCACCACTTTCTTCCACTCTTCAATTTTAGCAAACACTAACCACGCGTTGACCCCACCGCTGTCTCGGACACGTTGAGAATTAAAACA
Source organism: Ixodes ricinus (assembly GCA_037355805.1). Classification (NCBI taxonomy): domain Eukaryota; kingdom Metazoa; phylum Arthropoda; class Arachnida; order Ixodida; family Ixodidae; genus Ixodes; species Ixodes ricinus. Next base: position 83,231 of record JAZHYW010007573.1, read on the forward strand.
GCGCAAAGGACGAGAGACCGGATTTAGAAAGACGCTGAAAGAGCTCCATTAAAGCTAGGGCGAGTTGGTACATTGTACACGGTAACTGGTACGCGTTAGTGAAAAAAGAAGTAATTGACTACAATTACATTTACTCTCGCTTAAAAGTACTCAATTAGATTACTGGATTACTTGCGAAGAAAGCTAATTGGCCGTAATTTTAAGAAGTAACAGTTACTTTTCCGATTACTTCATATTTTCAAAATGAGAGATATTTCTGACTACGTGAAAACGGGTCTTTTGTACGGATCAATATTGGATTAGGATTATTGAATCATACACTATTTATCGTCTTAATCCACCAATTTTGGCAAACTAACCTCCTTCCAGGATTTTTTGGTATAAAACCTTTAGAAACACAGGGCTCCATTAAAAAAGTGAGTGAAAAAAGTAAGAGTTGCAAGTAATTTGTGTACTTCCAAAAGTTATCAGATTACTCACCCGATTATTACCCGATAAATGTAATCAAATGATTAGAAAATTACTCAAAATTGTAATCGATTACAATTAATTTTATTACATGTATTGAGTACCGTACAACTCTGCCCCCAACTGTGACACTAATGTTGTGGAAATTCATCTGGGCAATCGAAAACATGCCCACATTAAACGTGTATTTTCTTCGATTCAGAATGTTTATGAGCGTCCTTCCGCAAACAACCCCCCCTCACCCACCCCCAAAAAAATAACTTTGTCAATTTTTGTTACAAGGCATGCCTAAAACATTTAGTTGTCTTGCTTTGTCTGTAGTCCCCTGTCCACAGTTTGCTCGTTGCCTCGGAATTCAACTATATATTTCAGAAGCTGACTTCTCAAATGAACGCGAAAGAAGATTTCCTTTTGCAATTTGGTGGTATTGAAATGTACTAAGCTCAGCTCATCGACTTAATTTCACAATTCTGCGGTGGTTCAAGAGCGAATAAGGCCAATGTGAGACCTGGAACTGAGAGACCGATAAGTTATTTTGCTGTGCCAAGGCCAGAAAGCGAGTGGGTAACCGTGTGACTAAATCATATGACCATATCACGTTTGCTGACGAAAACTTACAAAAAAAACTACGGAAGAATAGAGAAGGGTAAAGGCGACACCGTAACTATATCCTATGATCATATCAGGTAGTCTTACGTCGCTAAAACATCGCAATAGCCCCAAAAAGAGAAGGAAAAGAGAAAAACAAGTCCTAAGTTAACCACAAACCTCACAGAATCCAAAGGAAGAGATTTTGTTTGTTCGTGTCGTTATTTCTTTCAGCAGTCTCGGGATTGACTTATATGTGGCAACATATTTTGTGCATACCAATTTTATCCGTAAAACCGGGGTCACACTGTTTATAAATCACACAAAATACAATCCGGAAACATCAGTCCCCGCGAGATACGTGGTTCGAATGCCGCGAGCCAAGTTTTTCTCTTGATCACGTTGCCGTGCGGCGTTCGAAGTACGTACGTCGTGGTGAATAATGTCACTGGATCCTGGGAACGCAGCTCCATTGCCTTCCCTCCCTGCGTGCCGAACACGAAGAAATACTAACACACAGACCACCAAAATCTTACAAGGCGATTGGCTAATCGGTCTCCGTTACTATGGCAATCGCCATTTCGGCCCCTTCAAATCTTTGAAGCTACGAGAGGGTCGTTTTAATCCAGTCCCACCAAGATCACCATGGAGCAACAGACTGAAGGTGTTCCTCGCCAATATAAGCATCTTTGCCACTGTGCATGCAATCAACTTCTCAATCATGCCCATCTCCACGGACCTCTTACAATTATATTGTTCTTCTTGCGTATTTCAATACAGTAAAATTCTTTTTCAGTGCCTCCAAGCAGCGACACAGCGCGTGGTGGTGGTACGAAGATGTACGCTTGTTTCGCCAGTGTGTGGATAGCAAAATATCGGTAAACAAAACACGTCCCTATAAAGCTACCCGTCACCAGCGAATTTAGATCGGTTCACCAAGAATGAAGAGATCAAGGAGAAATTGCTGATTTATGAGCCAAACAGGCGACCATACCGGGAGCTTGAGACTAATTTCTCACGATTAAGTTACCGTAATGGTGACTTGCGTTCGAATTTGTTTGCAGAGTGTCTTTTGTTTGATGTATAAACAGTGTGACCCCGGTTTAAGAAGGTAAAACAAGTATATAGGTGGTAATACAGAAATAACCATAAACCAATCACTGCCATGATGCATTTGAGTATGTTCATGTTTAACGAGCCAGGTGACGTGAGCGCGAACCAGCTGCGCGCATAGAGAGCAAGGCGCCGCAGCCAGGTCTGAAGGATGTGACACAAGTACACGCTGTCACTAAAACAAATTACAGGGGTTTTTTTATTGCAAAAATAAACTAAGCATCGCCGAAAGCTCATTCTCCGCCCAAAGGTAGCGCCAGAGGTCACAACCAGATGCCAAAGTTTCAGACCGATCCGATACCTTATTCAAAAGTTATGTTGTTTTTTTCTGAAATATCAATTGGAAAATGGAGCCCGTTTTTGCCCATTTTCGGTTACTGGTGCCATAGAGCCCCATGTAATCGAAAACTTTGTCGGTCGCTATTTTCCCATTGAACTTTTTAGAAAATCACTTATAACTTTCGAATAAGGTGTCCTTTCGGGCTGAAACTTTGGCATCTGGTTGTGACCTTTAGCGCTACCTTTGGGCGAACAATGAGCGTTCGGCGACGCCTAATTTATTTTCGCGTTAAAAAAAAATTTTCTTTTTTTTGCTTTATTTTGTAGACGACAGCTGCACGTAGAAGGACCGCGTAGGTGCAAGATGCAGGGGTTTCGTTGGCAGCAGGCGAAGCGTCCCAACTTTATCGAATTACCTCTTATCGGGCAGCAGCTGCGCAAAACGCAAAGTTAGAATTTGTTTTATGCCATACGGCTGAGCGTGGACAATTTTTTGAATTAATTAATTTTATCACGCCTAAAATCAAGAAAAACAGCTGAGCCTCAAATGCGCCTGTTATATTCCACGCGTAGCTTTTTTGTTTTTGAGTAAACTACATAGGTAATTGTTTTCCGGCGCGTGCAAGGTTATACGCGTAGCGAATTCGGAATGGCGGCAAATTGTACGCTCTCCCAAATACATTTGTGAACTGGGATAGATGGTTCGCAATTATAGCCACCAGCAAACGAAATTGATGTGATTCGGTGAAAATCAAACCTTGATTGTACCCTGCAACCGAGGTGTCAATAGAGCTGAAAACGTAATCCCCTTTTTTCAGAAATCACCGGTTTCATAGCTTGGGCAGAGAAGGAGCGACACACCACCAGCGCTGGCACGACCCTCCAGCTTGAAAGCCTGTTGTTGTCGTTCACAAATTCACAAAACGCGAACGCGTGTTTCTCCTTCCAGAAGCCCTGGAACCGTGATTTTCCCCAAAAATGGGTTAATGCATTGAAAAGTGCTTCGAGTTTATAGCGTAATAAATAATCACGTTCATTACACTCATCGAAAACCTATGAAGGCAGCCGATACTTTGCGGCGACACTGCGCATTTCTTATATACCGCTTGACTAATAATTGCCCACTGTCCTGCGCTTTCATACCCGACGTATTCCCACTTCGCATGAAGCCTCAAACAATCAAATTGTAACCAGACTCACAATTCGACACTTAAACGCGTTAGGAATGGACGTCAGCGCATCATATTTATCCACGCACTTTTCACGCCATTTCACATTCGTCTCTCTGAATAGCGGAACGTTCCGCCTCTCCGTTTTAGATAAGAGTGTGCCAAAAACTGAACTCCGATAATTTTTACGTTCTACTATATACCTCACCACAATAACTCCCACCAAGCGCGTCTATGTGAACAAAACAATTTACTCGATCCAACCACGCATCATATGCGTATTCATATATATGCGTCGAAAAGATGAGGAGAGGAGGAGACGAGAGCGCGCGGTGACGTCAGAACGCCGAGCTCTGGTTCGAATAATTTGTGGGTAGACCTAAAGCTAGCTGCCTTTGTCTCCATTCCATTAGTCGAACGCGTTATTACGCGCAACACCGACGTCGGGCGTTTGGCTGCGATACTCGAACGCGTTCGACGAGTGCAGTGGCATAGCCTCCTATATACTGACAAAGCCTAGCAGACCGCCACGAGAAGCGGCCGCCGAAATAAAAAAGAAGGTGGAGCGGCAGACGACGGATGAGACAAAAGCCACGTGACTGGCGCCCCGCTGCGGCGAGACGCTGAAACACACTTCTCCCGAGCGAACAAGTGTGTTTCGGGTCCTCGCGGCTGCAAAAGCTGTGCGCTGACGTCCAGGTTCCCCGAGAAATGGCTCTGATGCTCTCTGCTACCAGATCCTCGCGCTCCAAATCTGCGACCGGGCACTCTATGGCTCCATCGTCGAACTGCCCGGCTTTGTGTGTATAGAGGAGGCTATTGCAGTGTGACAAAGGCAGCTCGCTTTAGGTATACCCGCTAATCATTCGAACCAGAGATCGGCGTTCCTACGTCCCCTCGCGATTTCTTTTACTCTCCCTCAGTTACTCTGCGCATAGTCTCACATTCCTGAGGCTCACTTCACCACCTCCACTAAACTCGTTGAGTTAGCGACAGATTCGCCATTTCATACATTAGTGGAGCCATCATCTACGTCGTGCTTGTCACACTTCTTTATTCGTCGTTCGTAAATCGACATCCAGGTTGTAAAGTACCTAGGTACAAGTAACTGGAAATCGGTGTTTAGGTACTTTTGTTGTCCTGAGGTGCAAACCTACGAACTTTAATTTCTCGGTGTCTGTGTCTGTATGTTCGGTACATTTTCCAGTAACTTGTAACTAAGTGAAGTTACTTTTTACGTTTACTTTTCTATTTACTTCGTTAAAATGGTAGAAACTATAAATATTTCAAGTGTTAACAAACTACCATGTGCCGTGATTAACATTGAGTTGGGTACGACCTGGGAGGAACTGATTGGATCGAACGACATTTTGGATAACGAAGCCGCGCCCATGATGCTTCATCGAACGACACTTTAGCGAATGGCGGTGTTCATTTGAGCGAAAGGTGGATTAGGAATGCCGTTCTAGCGACACCAATTTATCGAATCGCTTTGGAACTCCGTTTAGGGAAGATAGCGACCTGTTTCCTTCATCTCAAACCGATATCGACTTCATTGCGTGTTTGAAGCTCCTCTGACAGCTATACAAGGGAGGAGATAGCTTGAAAGATGTGCGCGGCTTCTGTTGCCCGTATCTTGTGCTGGTGGTGGCTTTCTGCTACCATCAATACAATATAAAATAAAATTGAAAAATAAATTATAATTACAATCGTAAAGCAGTGTAACATCGCGCTTATAATACAGTTTCTACTAGATAAATCGGAGACAAATTTCGCAGTTATCAAGACTGAAAAAGTTCCGAAAGAAAAAAAAATACTATTTTTCTTCCGACTAAAGAAAGAAAAAAAAAGGGGGTGTGGGTGCGGAAGCTTGAAGCCTTTCGCTCGTCGTCGCGAAGGTTAGGTGCATATGCAGTCGACTCATGCGCTTCTTCATGCGGCCGACGTCTTCTGGGCCCGTCGACGTCAGCACCGGCTCTGAGGGCGAGAACGTCAACAAGCGAGTTTCGTCGGTTTCGGCGTGACATGGTAAACGGTGGAAGCTGTGGCCTCGGTGAACCAATTGGAGCGTCGGGATGAGGCACGTGAGGGCTCAACTCCGATGCGGACATCGCATTAACACCAATAAAGAACATTTATCGAACTCGTTTTTGTGTGTATCCTTAGTATAAAGAGCGTTATTTCCAATATATTCTTAAAAATTTGAGGAAAATAAATAAAGTGTCTTTGAAGTAACTGTACCTAGGTACATTTTTAAGCGAGTACTTAGGTACGTACCTAGGTACCTTTTCGTATGAGTAACTGTATCCTACGTACATTTTTGAGGTAACCTTTACCACCCTGATCGGCACTTTATAGCGAATTTAGAAGCAACAAGATTCTCGCGAGGTCATATTCCGCTTTTTTTGTGTACTCTGAGCTCGTAGTACGCCCGTTTACACCTGGTTTAGTAAAAAGAGTTCTATTGCAGTACATTCATACCCCGCTGAATATGGAAACGGCTGCCTCGGAGCAGCGTCGTCGTCATGGTGCGCATGTCGCAGTGTTTTGTTTCTGCAACCCTTTTTCTCTGGTAAAACAAATAATAATTTAAAAAAATACGCTCATCAGCGAATTTCGCGACATATTCGGAGCAGAGGGAGAGGTAGAGGTTTCGAACGATTCGCGGGGTGCTGTCTACCTGTAAAACCAAATGCTGGAACTGTGTCAAACCAATAACAAATAATTTACTCCGGCTAAAATATTTGCCAATAGCACCTAGAAGACAAGGCCTTTCCCCCAAACAACATCACTGGCCAATGTGCGGCCAGTTCACGTCAGCGTCGCGGCCGGTGCCTCTTGCAGCGTCAGCCAACGTGGCGACACCAGACGCAGGCGCTTGCCGCTTTGCGCCATAGTCTTGTCGAGCTCGAGCGTGCCTTGGGGCGCTTCGGGGAGCCACTAGCGGTGACGTCACGCGCAGGCCTCGCCTTCTTACTGGTCCTGGTCAAACCCCGATTTACGCCCGAACAAATAGCCCCACGTTTTTCACTCGCGACGTGGTCATGACGGCGTATCGCTCCAGGAAGATGTTCCAAATACCGAACCGCTGAGGACAGCTGCGACCTCGTCTTGGTTCTCCGATCCCAGATACGGCGGACGGACACGGTGGTGTAGCGACGCTGTCACCCCAAGGCCCGATTCACACGGTGCTATTTTGCTCGTGAATTCGCGGCTGCGAGGCCGGCCACTGCAGCTTCCCCAGTCTTTATTTCTCCGCGCTTTATTTCTCCGCAACGGATCTACGAAATTGCGAATGAATTCGCACCATGTGAACTGGAATTTAGTCGACTGAAATTCCGGACGGGCAGACGTTTAGAACCTGCGCAATGTCCGGTGCCTCGTCACGTAACCTTTCCCAACAGAGGACTCCGAAGCATACTCCATCTGTGTCTATTTGGAGCCTCGGCGTTCCAACGCTCGGCCGGTTGAGCCTCTAACCCGATAGCGCCTAGTTGATGAGGCCTACGCATGACGTCATCATTAGTGGATCCGAGACAGGCTCGAGCTCGACCAGAGTGAAGCGGCGTCCGTCTTGGCGTTGCCGCCTGCTAGCGTCGCGGGAAGACGCTGCAAGACGCGCTGCGTAGTGATGCTGTCGCTGAGCTAGGTGTCGCGCTGCGTGGGGACGTTCACCCCTAAGCTAAGACTGCGCTAGGGGCTAGGTCCTCGTTGGATTAGCCGTACTCCACTCTTTTGCGACGTCATCACGCTCCCAATTATACCCACGCGCGGAGAGCCGCAGGTTTAAAAGGAAGGCGGTTCATGGGTCCGGCGGGCAGGTAGCTCCCAGCGTAGTCTCAGCTTAAACGGAGGAGATTAATGACGTGTGGGGGGATCACACCTTGCAGTGATTTCCCTACACACCCCCAAGCAGGAGGGGGTGGGGGTGTGCACCCCCTTGTTTTTCTGAAGGCACCCCCTTAATTCGCAACAACTCCTCTATTCTCAAGGATGAAGAAAGAATAAAACAATTAAAACTGGGACAATACAACACATCTTTCATGAAAGATGTGTTGTATAGCCCCAGTTTTAATTGTTTTATTCTTTCTTCATCGTTTACTTGAACCAGCACGCTCTTCTTCCAAGCACTCCTCTATTCTGAATGCTCCCCCCCCCTTTCCACAAAAATAAATAAAAATAAATTAGACCCCCGCCTTAATTTGAATGGGGAAACCCCCGACGCCTTGTCTTTTATGTTTTAGTGTCCACCTTGGAACACCAGTATGACCACGAAAAGTTACCGAAAAGACAGCTCTGCGCAGAAATGAGATCACTGAAAAACAAAGGTGGTCCCGAGGCTTCACTTTCCAGTGCTTGGATGCGCAGTTCAAATATAAAAGGTGCATTCTGCGCTTCTCACGCGTCGCCACGACGCATGTATAGCTGGCACGGCCAAGAGGCCGAGGCGAACGGCAGATTTAGCCGTAAAACAACGTGTCCATGTTCCATACTTTTTTGTCCCGCGTGTTGGGTTCTCATATGCTACTCATAGTTCTTTCGACGTGCTTTCGAGGTCGTTTTATGTTTTATTTTTATCTAAAACAAATTGACAACTGAACCTGGTTTTCGTTCGAGTAAAAACTGTTTTGGAGGACATTAATCGATGCTGTCACGACGCGAGGCATTTCTACAGCCTCGCGGGGTACGTTACACGAGCGAAGCCGGAGGGAATAAAAAAAAACATCGGGAGATTCGTCCAGCTGAACAAAGAAGAGAAAGAAAAGCGGGGCCCTGGGGCGGAGTACGTCCGGGCTTCTCTGTACTACGTCCGATCGAAAGCCGGGAGCGTCGAGCCAGCTCGGCGCAAAGAACAAAGGGCTCTTTCCTCCCCGTTTTGCACTCGCTCTCAGAAAAAAAAAAAGAACAAAAAAGCGAACGCGGTGGTCTTTGTGTCCGATCTCCGGTGGCCTTTCGATGCCCGCTCGAGGCGTCCCGCTTTACAGAGCAAACAAACGCCGTGACAGGTAGCCCTCCCTGCTTCTTCTCTTTTTGTTATATAGACACGTGAAACGCGCCAAATACACGCGTGAGTTTTTTTTTTATGACACCACCAAAAAACAAGAAGGAAACGCTTTGAAAAAGTACGTGCGTCGTTCTATCGGCAGGAGCATGGCAGGGGAGGAGTAGTGAGTGTCCCCCTGAAATGTGACCGGAATCTTTGTTTTTGTGAAAACAGTGACTTTGTGCTGGTACCACTTTGTTAATGCGTAGACATAAAATCTGCACCGCTTTAAAAAGAAATACTTAGATAATGGCTCGTGTAATATCAGTACCACAACCTGTTTATTCATTGCTATTCTTGTTTCCGAAAGTTGCTACCTTAATACAAACACTGAGCAACACGCACATGCGAAACGTTTGCTTTCATTCTTAAAAATGTAGCAGTTGTCGGAATTCCTGTGGTCTCCCTTCCCTGATTTCCATGATACCGGCCACGGGCAGGAAAGCTCGGCCTTCGCCGTGAGCTTCGAAATGTTTTCACGCAATAGAGTCCCGTGTCTTGGAGGGCATTCCTCTTTCACTCTCTCCCTGGGGACCGTCTTCGTCTTCCGTCTCCCCGCTCAGACACGGTTGCGACCGACGAGCGATGATGTTTCGCCTCGCCTTTCCCCACTTTCGGGGAGGGGACTCATCTGGCAATCGCGAAAGGGATGGGGTCTGTGTCGGCGACCCTTCCGACGCTTCCCCGCACGCTTGCTCCGGAACCCGGCCGCAGGCCCCACCCCCTTCCGGCAACGCCTGACACGAGAGCGGCGGTCGTGTGCGCGCTCTCGTAGTCGCAGCCACAGCCCCCCCCCCTCCCTCCCCTCTGGCAAATCCTGACACGACAGCGGAGGCCAAGCGCACGCTCTCGTGAAGAGGCCGCCAATGGCTATCTAGGAGCCGTTTTGCTCAGCCAATGGGAGAATGGGCATTTCTTTCGCGGTTCTTCGCGGTTACAGTCGCCGCCGGCACCGCTCCATGGGATAGTTACTGCTTTCGCACTAAAAAATAAAGGTGATCAGCGGCACGCAAGCTAGGAATAACCGCATAATTAAGTAGCTGTCACAGTCCTTAGCACGAGGTTAAAGAGGAAAGGCTCACTCTAATGTACATGTAATCGTACGATTCGTTAATTTGTATTGACGGTTTATGCATGGTCTCTTTCAATTTTCCGGGATGTATTTCACTCACCACTGAGGGCGGGTGCAGAGGCTCACTGACAACCCAGCGTCGGTTTACACGAGCTTGGTGATGCAGCGAAGAGCCCTCCTGCTTCAACTACAGGGAAAATAAGGTTCGAATTTCGGTGACAGCGCGGACCTGTCACCCACTCATGCCGAACTTGCAACCGTTGACGTGGAGACTAATAGCTGCTGCCGAGCAACGCTCTTCTCGGGGAATTTAAAATTTTTCCAACACGGCACAACTTTTCGTTCGATGCACGCGAACGGCGCCTTCATTACGGGCTGTTCCAACGTAGCTAGGCAATTGTCGATGGCTACAGTGCCTCGTCATCACCGCGGCAAAAAGTGCTGCTCGCTGGAGAGAAAAAAAGTTGGTGGAAGTGTGTTTCTTTAAAATTTAATAAAAAGACAGGATATATTCATTTTTTTACTAGAAATCACGACACACGTATTTTTTGTCGCAATTTCCTTTAAATTCAAAATGTAGGATGTCGCATACGGATCTACTTGCCTCAACTATTCTTCAGGACTCGGAGGACGCTGTTGCCCTTATAAACAACTTTAACTGCATACAGGTGCTGGTGTGTTCTAGCCCCTTTGGCAGAAACTTTTCCAAGTGCGACCCTACGCTACGCTCTAAAAATACACAGACGTGTATTCATTCATGGGTGCATTCCCTCAGTTAAGCTACTGCCGAGGAAGTGGAACAATAGGGAGTATTCACTTACAACCAGAGCTGTGCGCGCGACTGCTGAGCACGTGCTGACGGCGAACATCCACAACTGTTTAGCAACGTGCTTTCCACACCCTCAATATTGCCGGGCTTAGCAGCCTATTTATGTAAGTTAGCTCCGAGCATCCGCTCTCATCAGCGCCCCCGAGTGCGGCATCCAGTGAATACCAAAAGAGCGCTACGCAAACGCGCCAGACTAAAGCCGCCTTTGCTGACCTTCCCTTGCATTACGGAGATACCGAGCCACTCAAAGGCGCATTGACGAGCCTTCAAAAAGGTCAATGCTAGGGTGAGAAGACAGTAGAAGTCTAATATGGCAATAACCTGGCCTGCTATGGTAATGATGAAGTGAAGTGAACATATAAAGAGTAAACAAAAAGCCGAAGGTCGGTTATGGCGGCGCCCATGCACAGCTGTAGCAAAGTGTCTATAGGAGGTTCCTTGTCCAGCTTTCTTGGCCACGCAGCTCAGTGTTTGCCTAACACAAGTCCCGTCGAACTTTGCGTCACCCGCGTCGATCGAACGCGATTGGCGTTCGGTATACGGACACGTGTTCGATCGGTGCCTGACAGATTCAACACGGGCCCGAACGCCGAAGCAGCGTTCGACTAATACAGCCAAGCTCTGCGTCAAAAAAAGGGGTCATATATGCTTGTTTTTTGTGAAGGTGAAGTGAATCACTAGGGGCGTGCGCAACTGCTCGACCTTCTGCCCAGTAAAGCAAGAGTGACATCGCCTTTGAGGACGCGCTAAACTTAATTTTCTAACGCAAATTGGCCGGTCGGTCGATTCTGACCCAAACCCGAGACCAGCCTTTCAAGCCTGGCAGGTGAGCCCACACATGATGAAAGAGGAGTGGACGCCCTTTACGCTGACCCGGCGGACGACTCCAACTCCGTACTGACAGGTGTGCTCCTCTTAAAAAGTCCACGGTCCTCGGCACTCGGGGACAACTCCGCTGAACTCGAAATATTCCGGCCTAATGAGTGGTTTTCAAAGTAAGATTTACGTAATTTGTGATATCTTCCCTTTGGCGAACTGAAGCGCGTACTGCGTGCAGGCACGTGCAGCTTTCGCCCGAAGGCAGCTCACTCGCATTTGTGAAAGAATAGAAAATGCTTGAATTGTAAAGCCTGCAGTCAGACGCTCTTTTCAACACCGGGTATAATTTGCAGCAGCAGCTGTTAGGGGCCCGTCACCCGGTTTCGTGACGGCGTGAGCGTAAACGAAAAACTTCCCGGCTAAATTTGGCGGGAAAATTAATGTTACGTGACCTGACGTCACGGGGTCCTACAGACTAATTCAGGTTCTCCGCTAAATCTGGCCGGAAAAATTGACGTCACGTGACCTATGCAGCAATTTAGTTTCCCCTCTAAATTGGGCGGGAAAACATATCACAAACTTTAAATAATTTATTTATTAACAACGCATCGGTACTAAATGAATGCAACGCCATTTGAATATCAGATGACAGCACGACGCACGATCGGCGTAAAGTCAATCGATCGTCATTATCATATCATCGATTAAGCAGCACAGCTGCGGATGTCTAAATGCATTATGTCGTATGATCGTGATCACGTCACGTCGTGTGATTTTGTTTTTGTTGACCACACTCACGTCACGTGCCAGAGGTTTTCCTATTAAAACCTTGCTTAAAAAATATGACAAAAAACCTCTAGCAATGCGGAAGCGCAGGTGTGCAAGTAGGCTCTAGAAGATGCTCTAGATGCCTGAAAGCTGGAGCGATATTTGAACTCGCTCAAGCACTCACGCGCTCATCCGCTGCTGTTCAACACTGTCACGAGGCTCCATTGCAGGATACACGATAGTGAGCGGACGCGAAAAAGGTAGCGTTCTGTGTCAAGTCTAAAGAACGGAAGATACCTGCTCATGATCGACACTCGAGGGGTCGCTGGGCATTATGCCGTTCAATAGTGCCATTATGAAGTCACTGTTATGAAAATTGTGCGTAAAGTAACGTAACCGAACAAGGCACAAGCAAAGGCGACAAAAGTACTCAAACAACCTGGCGAGCCAACAGAAGGAGAAGCAAAGTGAGCCACAAACGCACGGCTCAGCGACCAGGAAAGCTTAGCGAGGGCTGGTGAGGTCCCGGAGATCTCCTGAGTTCACTACCCTCCCTTATGATCATCATTTCGCACTAACCGCGCCGGGGCGGGGAGCGTCGGCGCACTTTGAAAGCTCCCTTTTATGGCTACGCATCAAATTGAACGAAGTAACTCAATATCCGTGATCTTAAAGGCCAAAAGAAGACGATTACTTTTTTTATTTTCTTTCCGATGCCGAGCAATTCTAGTTTTCTATACGTACTAAGGTATACTAATAAATTCTCCCGCTGGTAGAACTTTTCGTCTAGCACAAACAAAAACTGAAGCTGCGTTAAGGGCTACGAAAACATCCAACTTTTCAATCGCTGGGTGTTTGTGCGGGCGCACGGATGAGCTACCGTCCGCTCTTCGTGGCCCTCGGGGCCCTCCTCCCGTTCGCGTCCATCTTTGTCGGCGGGACGGACGACGGAGCTCTCACTCGAGTGGCGACGCCGTTCCGCTGACGAGACGCCCTCCCCTCGGCCCTCCCTGTCAATGTCCAGCACACAGACGTATCTGCGGCCGCCGAGAAACGCCCCAGACGCGAACGCGAACGAAAGTGAAAACGAACATCAGAAGAACGCATTAAAGAACCAAATGCAGAAGGGCCAGACGAAAGGCTCGCGCTGCCAAGTCCCCATAGTGCCGTCTGGGCCGGCGGCCGGGACATCCTTCTTTCTTCCTTTCCGAGGAGCCTTTCTTGTCGTCACCAGGAAACTCGCGGATTCCAGCGTATGTACCACAAAGAAGGGAGGGGAGCCACAATATCTAAAGTGGTACTGCAATCGGTGTAGGCAGGCAGCCAGGGTATTCGGGGGTTGGGGTATGGGGCGGAGGCGCAAATTTATAAAAAAAAGAAAGTGTGGGAGGGCGAGAGTTTCGTCCCCGCACCCCGCTCTCTCTTTCTCTCTTTCATTTTCTGCGTGTGTGATTCGGGTGTGGTTTGAGTTTTATTGCTTTCTTGCAAAACTGCGGCAGGAGCAGGGTTGTAAAGTACCTAGGTACAAGTTACTGGAAATCGGTATCTAGGTACTTTTATTGTACCTGAGTTACAGACCTAGGTACTTTCATTTCTCGGCATCTGTATCTGTATCTTAGGTACGTTTTCCAGTAACTTGTAAATAAGAGAAGTTACTTTTTATAGGTACTTTTTTATTCACTTCGTCAAAATGGTAGAAACTATAAATTTTGAAGTATTCACACACTACCATGTGCCGTGCTCAACGTTGAGTTGGATACGACCTGGGAGGCACTGACTTGATCGAACGACGTTTTAGTGGACGAAACCCCACCCATGATGTTTAATCGAACGAAACTTTAGCGAATGGCGTTGTTCATTTGAGTGAACGGTGCATTAGCGGTGCCGTTCTAGCGACAGCAATATATCGAATCACTTCGGAACTCCGTGTAGACAAAATAGCGACCTGCTCCCTTCGTCTCAAACCGAAATTGACTTCATTGCGTTTTTGAAGCTCCCCCGGTAGCTATACAAGGGAGGAAATAACTTAAAAATTGTGGGCAATTTCTGTTGCCAGTATCTCGTCCTGGCGTTGGCTCTCTTCTGCCATAAATACAATAAAAACATAATTGAAAATAAATTATTATTACAGTCGTAAAGCAATGTAACATCGCGTATATAATACAGTTTACACTCAATAAATCGGACTCAAGTTTTGCAGCTATCAAAAGTGAAAAAGTTCCGAAAGAAAAAAAAGGTTATGTTTCTTCATACTAACAAAAGAAAAGAAAAAAACGAGAAAGCTTGTCGTTGCCAAGGTTAGGTGAATATGCACCCAACTCATGCGTTTCTTCATGCGGCCGACATCTTCTGGGCCCGTCGACGTCAGCACCGGTTCTGAGGGCAAGAACGTCAACAAGCGAATTTCGACGGTTTCGGTGTGACATGGTAAACGGTGGGAGCTGTGGCCTCGGTGAACCAATTGGAGCGTGGAGGATGAGGCAGGTGAGGATTCAACTCCGATCTGGGCATCGCATTGATACCAATAAAGCACATTTATCGAACTCGTTTTTATGTGTATCCTTAATACAAAAGCTTTATTTTCAATATATTCTTAGAAATTCGGAAAAAATAAATAAAGTATCTTTGAAGTAACTGTACCTGTACGCTAGGTACATTTACGTATGAGTAACTGTAACTGCAATAAGGTGGAGCACTGGGCCAGTTGGTTGACGTCCTACATGATGGGGGAAAACAGCTCAGAAAACACGGACCACGAAGAGGAACAAACACGACAGGACAATGCTTTACTCGCAACTGAAGAATTTTAATAAAGGAAACATAGGAAAAACATACACAATATCTTAAAAGATTGCACAAAAACAAAGGACCACTCTCGCCAACCGTGAAGCGTGTCAATAAACTACCTGTAACTGTATCTTAGGTACATTTTTTATGTAACTTTTTTAACCCTCGGGGACCGAGAGCAAAATAGGTGAATGGACAATATGCTGCCACGCGATAAAGTGACGACGAAAAAAAGAAACAACCCGCTAAGGCATTTTGATTACAGCGGCACCTCACTCCATAAATAGTGCACACTGCGCGAAACAACGCAAACAAAGAATGCTCAATTGTCTGTTTCTCGTTGAGCAACAACGAGAACAACAACAACTATTCTACCCGGCTTCATGTTAACTATGAGCTGAGCCGGTAATAACGCGAGCGAGTGATTTAAAATGCGTCTTTGACACATCGGAACGCACGGAGGGTCGAACCAATCAAAATACAGCATTGAGAACGCGCGACGACAAGGACGCCAATCGCGCGCCAGCATTAGTTCAAGTCGGGGGAAAGGTGGGGTGGGTGGGGTTGCGTGGGGGGGGGGGGGCGACTGGAGCACGAGGGTGCATTTGGCGGGAAAGCAAATCCTCGAGGTGCGGAAAGGAAAGACGAACTTGCATTTGTAAGGATTTAATCAAATGGCGACTAAAGGCTGGTTGACACATCTGCCTTGGTTGCATTCGCATGCAACTGATACGACCGTAACGACAAAGTCACGGGGACGATTGTTCGCCGGACAGAGCACGGCAAGCGATGCAAGGGTAGCTTTGGGAAGTAATCCGATGAGTCACGGTTGCTGCGGTGTTTTGGTCGTTACGGTCGTCTCGGTTGCATGCAAACGCACCCCTTGCAAATGTGTCAACCAGCTTTTAAACACAACCTCGCGGCATTCGCCATGCTTCTCCGCGTGTGCCATTACCGGCTAAACCAAGCAAACGCAGTGAATGGACTGTGAAGCTTCTTGTTTGTCAATAGCCGCGGATACATAGATGCGACCTTGGCACACTGCATTGGGATTTTGACGATTGTCGTTAGGTAGAAGAGATGGAGCTAAGCGACTAGGCGCGCGTGACTTGTTTCCTCTCAATTCTATGCGTGACTGTCGCATTTATCTAAGCGCAACCTGTAATTCTCTGGTAAAACCAAGTATGGTATGGGACAAGCCAATCGTTTGATTTATCAATGGACCCGATCAAATTTATAGATGTTTTTTACACTGCTTCGTAGAAATGTCCAAAAGGGCAGGCAGCGCGAATACCCCAAAGGGTATTCGCGCTGTGTCCAGCAAATGCCGCAACTAGAGTGATTCGTTCACATCAGCCTGATTCGCACGCACACTGGATGATAAGCCGGAGCCACACTGCCTATACATCAAACAAACAACAATCAGCATACTGATTCGAACACGAGTCACCTAGAGGTCTGTGCTTCGAATGCCACATGGCAATGAGCTCAAGGAGAAACTTGGCCCGCGGCATTCAAACCCAGGATTTTGCGGGTGACTCGTGTTTTTGCAGACTGTCTTTTGTATGATATATGAGCAGCGTGACCCGGCTTTATGGTTTATGAACCCCTGTCCAAAAGAAAGGTGAGTGGGAAAACAAATCAAACCTAAAACAAACTGACTAAACAAAAGGAGGCAGAACGAGACCTGAACCGCGTCTACCACGACCAACCGACGATCGAGCTCGGCGTATCTCTCGTAAAAGTTAATTAATAAATGAATTGACCGAATTAGCGTTAACAACTTTCGTACAAAAGCTACTATACTAGAAGTAGTCACACGCTCGCGGCAGCTTTGCGGCGTTGTGCGCTACGCGTGAGACGGAATAGTCCTCGCAGTTTCTCTCCCAACATATGAGTATTCCTTTGAGGATGGCTTTCCTTAGCAATTAAAACCGAAGTTGCGGGACGCCTGTAAGCCCGCGCACTTTGAACGTTGACCCCCATTATGTACGGATACGGATTCATCTTCCAAGTAAAATTCCAAAGAAACTCTGTCCGCGAGTTCACTAGCTGCCATGGCTCAGTCTGTCGTTGGGGAGCATTAGATGGCGACGAACTTCGATAACGCTTCAACGTGCATGTTAAATTATTCAAGTTCAGCTTTCTTGGCGGACAAGAAATTAGAGCTTGATCTGATAATGTCATGTTTTACAGCCACAGGGAGGGAGCGCGAGCGACTGCGAACCCCGAGTCTATAGACCTTTTTCGCGTCACCTCAATCGAGTGTGTCAGTTACGCACTCTGGATCTGCTGTACTCGTGGATTGCCCGCTATCGGAGGCTATGCAGCCGCCAAAGAAACGGGAAACTCGGCCTCGAGGTGGCATAATGCGTCGCTTCTAAGGCTGGGGTCACACTGGGTTTACATCATACCAAAGACTATCTGCATACAGATTCGAACGCGAGTTACCACGACAGCTGTGCCCCAAATGCCGCATGGCAATAAGTTCAAAGAGAAAACTTGGCAAGCGGCATTCGAACCACAGATACTGCTGTGACTCGTGTTCGCAGACTGTCTTTTGTATAATGTATCAGCAGTGCGACCCCGGCTTAAAGAGTACTAAAATGTATATGGGTATTTCTGATTAGATTTGTTTAGCCACGGTCCGGAAGCTAATGTCGACGCGGGGGGGGGGGGAGGTATTTGGTTTTTTATTTGGGTGGAAGTTCTTTGGGAAGTTCGAGAGTGGAAGATAGTGTTCGGTGAGGAGAGCCCTTAACTGCGTCGAAGTTTGGGGTACGGCGCCGTCGAGAAATAAAAATTGCCAAATGGGAAATGAAAATTTACTTTACTGTCCGTTCAAATCGAAGCGAAAGCGTCTCCCGGTCCGTGGACTCGCGCCTTACGCACTCCGGGCAGAGGGCGCCGAGGAGAATGGTTTTGTCGGTCGCAGCGTAGCCGACGTGACTTCATCGAGCTCCCGCAGAACTGTCGTCTCACGCAGAGGGAACAACGGGGCTGGGAGGCGGAACGGGGGCCCGCCAAGTGAAACAAAACAGGCGTCCCGGGGACAAAGCCACAACGGCGGCAGGCCCCGTTCCGCGGCACCAGGGGCTCGGGGGACAATGCACGCGGCGCTTAATCAATACGGCCCTGCGAACGGAATCCGACAGGGGAGCGTCTCGTGCCTCCGCGGACGGCCGAGGAGGAGGGGACGCCGATCCGGGGCGTCGCGTCTGCTCCAGGCTTCCGGAGGTGTCATTCACCCGGAGCCTACGAAAGAAAACCGTTCGTTCATACGCAGGCTCTAAAACGTGTCTCGACCTCGCATTATTATTTTTTTTTCCTCAGCTGCGGTTTTCTTGTTTTCTTTCGAGTATTATCGAGGCGCGCCCTTCGAATCCAATGACGTCACTGCCACCTTCAAAAACGCGGGCCGATGTCAGTTGAAACGTCTCCGGTCCCCGACCAATCAAATTGCGCCGTTAGCAGATGCGCAGAGAAACGAATCACGAATAACTGCGAGTCACACATTTCTTAAGCTTTTCGGGGTGCAGCAAATCGGGTCTCACAGGACCAGTGATGGACGACTGAATTCTGCCCGGGCACGACGTATGTTGGCGCCCTTGTGTCATCCACTTACTCCGAGCGAGGGGCGTGTGGTCACGTTGCACTTTTGACAAGACCGACACATTTCCGCGGGGATGCAACTTGTTTAGTGTAGCGCAACCACCAACCTGGACTACTTAGTCTGCATGACGCGGTAGTGAGTGGAGCTACACGCGCCTCTGCTCTTTTGTATCAAAATCGGTGGCGGCGGCGATCGAACCCAGGAAGGACCCCTGGGTCCCACAGCGCCAGTTTTCGCTCCACGTACTCAGAGCTGGATTCGTTTCTTTTAGTGGTGGACAAACACGACCGATGTGCTCCTATGAACTTCCAGTTCGCAGTTGACGATAAATGCTTTTGTCAGTAACTTGCACCGGAGATTCTGACAGTTGCACGTTCAATTTGGGCTTCACGGCGTCGGAAACGAATACAGCGGTCGAGGTAAGCGCCGTACATCACCGGTTACGAGGCACCCCAACAGTGGCAGGAAGTTAAAGACTGACCCCGTTAGCGTTTGAACGGGAAAAACAAAACAGCCCGTGCGCAGTTCTGTTGCACGTGCTGCGGGCAAAATCACGTTTTGCAAACAAATGCTGCCGCGCATGCTCAAAAGGATAGCAACGCACCTTGCCTGCTTGAAAATAAATGGACGTCTCACCTTTCCCAACGCTGCTGCGGAGGAAGGATCTGCGTCGCGGGTGAGCATCATACCGGCGTGCGGTCGTGTGTCACTACTGCGTGGTGCACGTTAAAGACATCAGGCTAGCGGCTGTGCCGCACTGGCTAAAGTGCTTGTCTACAACTGAGGACGAGTCGCCCATTGAGGCAGACTAACTTCAGTCTGCATAAACGTAACCACACACTTGTTTTGTTTCTTTTCGTTGCGTCTTGGGTCGTTTTTTTTTTTTTTTGTAACATGAGGAAACTTTGTTGCGTACGGTTGCACGAAGTATATTTACGGTTAAAAGAACGTTAATGTGATTACATTGTCGTCGGCCAAGCCGTATCCCGCACAGAAGCTTGAATAGGTACTGTGAGGTGAAACATGCCACACGGCTCACCGTGGCTGCCGAACGAGCAGTGTAGGATCTGCAGCGCATATCTCGTCACGGGTACGTTCATTTTGCATGGGTATGAAGATTTTTCTAAGCACCGTTAAGCCTCGTTTTTCGCTCAGTTTGCAGTCTTGCACCCGAAATTGAAGCTTTCGACGTTGAGCGATAGGTAGCGCGCACGAGTATCGATATCCAGAGTGCTTTAATGTTGCTTGATGGTTGCGCCATGCTGGACTGACGAATATTCTTTGGGAGGGCAAATGCCGCCTTTTCCTGGCGGCAGCCACCGTTTTGTTTCCTGCGATGTGTCATGGGTACGACCGGTGGGTCAGATTGGGCACATGAAACGTCCGGGTAGTGTTGCTCTCGAATCTCTCGGGAAATGACTCGAGACTCTATACATGGCGTCCCAACAAACGGGGAATGGGGGCGGCTGACGCACACCATGCGCGACAACTGGGAGCCGAACAGTTGATGGTGGCTCTGCTTGCAGACGATAGAATGGTCCCCACTCAGGAAGGGCCGCCAGGCCCAGCAAGTCTGAGGCACTCTAGGCATATCATTAATTACTACAACTTTGACAAGTGCTTTAACTGCACGCATAACCCGTGTAGAAGTTCGAGCAGTGTTGCTCTCTCAGCTTTCGGTAAATATTATACAACGATCCCTCGATTGCATCATCTGTGTCACCACAGTTTGGTGATAGTATGGCGATCACTCTACGAATGCTATAAAAAGGAGGTAAGAATGAGTGCTCACTTTCTAGGTTTAAAAACCCGGAAAACCTTTTTGGCAAAAAAAAAGTTTCTGAATGTTTAAGAAAAAATTGATCATCGCGGTTTTCGTTCAGATTTATTTGGCGGCTCCTTTGAGCGAAAGTACTCCAAAGGAGGCATTATTGCACTCCGCACGAGCGGAGCTACGTTGCCGCAAGTAGGAAGAGCCCCAATTCTCACTCGGAAGTTCATTTGCAAAGCATTCCAAGAAACAACTGACACGCGTGATTAAAAGGCAGACCCACACCTCGCGCCTCGTCGAGCGGGGAAGCGAAATCACTCAATTCCTGAGCCACATTCCATTACCGGCAGCAGCGCACGCCCGGCGGTGAGTCGATCCGAAAGGAGCTCAGAAAACGGAAATCTAAGATGACAACGCAGACGCTTCTCCTTTTTGTGCGGGAGCTCGGAGCGCGATTCCGCCCAGAATGAAGAGACGGTTGCCCTCTTCTTTGAAACAACCAAACAAGAGAAAAACAGACAGAACACAGGCTACTATGACGGCATATAAATGGCAAACGATCAACGTTCTCTATTCTTTTCTTTTTTTACAGGCAAGAAACAAACATTTTGAAGTAAAGACCCGAAAGCGAGAGAGAGAGAGAGAGAGAGAAAAAGAAAGATGCATCGTCGGCGTGCCACATCGCCGCTTCGCTCGCCTGCCCAACCATGTTTTCGGTTGTCTGTTTTGCTGCCGCCGTCGCGAGCGCTTTTGTCCGCTAAATAGACTCGACAACGAATCGCACGGGCGAGCGAAACTGACGTGGGAGGGCGGGCGTTCGCCGCCCGTGGCCACGTGGGAAAATGAATTCTCGCGCGATCGCGGTCGACGCGAGTCAACAGGGCCGCCGTGCGAATAATTAGGAATGCCGCTCGAAGAAAAAGGAATCGCAACAAATGGGACGGGAAATGCGCGAAAGACCTCCTCCCCTTTTCCGCCTATTATGGTGCGGCCCTAATGACGCTAATAACAAACTTGCTTCCAATTACTTTGGGCTTGAGAGATAAATAAAACAGCGCGAAACGGTTGCGTAGCGCCAGCCTTGTACGGAACGCGGCGCAGTTAGAGTTTGTCATTGGTAACTCGTTACATTATTTTTTTTTTGGTAATGAAGGTACAATTGTTTCCATTTTCTTTTGTAGTAAAACAACTAATGCGGTTTTGTTGTTTTTAGCCGAAGTAACGAATTGCAATATTTCAACATTCAAAGCTAACACTCGCACGGTTTTCTTCGTGGAAGGAAAAAGTAAGAAGGGAAAATTGTCAAAAAAAGCACCCTCTTAGCCGAACGGCAGCTGCAGCATTCAACAAAAAGAACGATGCCAGAAATAAACAATTGCAACATAAACGCATGCATCGGTGTACACCCAACATGTATTTGCCTCGACTCTTGTTCAATGCCTGGGACAATTAAGAAAGCGCTAGATGCCTCAACGACAAATACCCATTCACAGGACCAGCATAAATGTACCTTTAAGACAGGTCCCTTTGCAGTCTGACGAATCAAAACGCGCTCTTGGGTAGCCAGAACATGCTACGCGCGTAGAATCACGAACTGCTCAGGCGCCCATCATAAAGATCCTCTAGCTAAAGGGAACCTTCTGATCGTGCCCCATTGGCACAATCACAAAGGTACCTTTAGCTAAGGGACCTTTATTCTCTGCGGCGAACCAGTCCACGATACTCCGCGTGTGGCATGTGCTCGTGACCTAACAGTCAGGGCTGATTCGCCGATTGCAAGGGGACTTACGTTAAAGTGGCACTGATAGGTCAAAATCATATTTGTTTATTATCCGAAACTATTGCAAACGACGCCTGGACATTACCCTCAAAATCGGAACTTTGGGAACTCAGTATTTGTGAAGTAAAAAAACAATTTCCAAATGCCGAATTTGAAGTTCCCTTGCAATCCGCGCCAGTGCAGTGACGTCAAAGATGGAGTCCTCCTGCAACTCGAGTTTCTCTCTTGCCTACGAATCGTCGGGACTCGAAGTATCGTGTTGGCCCGCGTCCCGCGATTCACCGCTCTTCTCCGTGCGTGGCGCCTATCGCTGGTGAGCAGACAACGCTTCACTTTGAAGTTCCAAGTTCTCTTAGGGCCCTTGCAGCGACCTCAGATTCTTTAAAGCGGTGTAAGGGTGAAGAGAACGCGCAGTGGACTTTTGTGAGCGACGTGGGGGCCACGTAGCGGCGGTTCTGCATGAGATGTTGTCCCGGCGGAGTCACAACCGAAACTACAGTACACAAACACCAAACCCAGTCGTTTTGGCCGTTTGACGATTTCCTTTTCGAAGTTTGAGAGGTAGGGGTGTGCTAATATTCGCCAGTTTCGAATAACGAATCGAGTATTACCCTATTCGATTCGTTAATCGAATCGAATAATAATTTTCAGAAGTTTCGAATATTTTCCGAATAATTTCCGAATAGTCGTTACGGTGTCGCGGCACGATATTCCCTTCATAGGCGTCCACAACGCGCCGGCACGCCTGCCATACGTGCCCGCAAGGTGGCAATACGTACTCTCTTCTCCTATCTTCTCCTAGCGGCAGCAGCGTACGTTGCCGTTGCCTCCATTAGGGACGACTGTGTTAAGTATAACCCGCATGTAAGCGATTTGCCGAGAGACGCGACAGGCGACGTCGACCCGCTTCGCTGTCGCTCGGTCCAGTCGCGCGATGAGGCAAGCCGCATAAAAGTGACGTGAGCAAGCGACCAAGGCGATGAGGACGTTTTCTAGAAATCCAAACACGGATCGACGCAACGAGCGACACTGGGAAATTTCCGTCGCTCGCTGCTGACTCTCGTTGCTGTCGCTCATCTCGTCACTCACTAAATCGCTTACATGCGATTAAGCCTTTAGGTACAGCTTTCGCGCGAGACTGATCGTGCACGCTTTGGAAACCGTGTCGTGGAGACGTTTTAGAACTGGTTGCAACTGTACCGCCGCTCTGTAGAAGCGGGAAGTTGTTCGAAGAGAAAGTGCAGTAGAGTGTTGAGGTTTTTCGGTCGCTCCCATGCAACTAATTGAAGAAGCCACAACAGCTGCTTGTGTTGAGTCGTTCCCAACACTTTCCATGGTTGTTCCACTGGTTCAGCGTTTGAAAATGTTGCTTTTGAAGGACGCAAGTGGAACAAGACAACGCATTTTCCTAGCATGTTCTCAGATCAGTGAAAACAAGGTTCCTGGACGGAAGCACACATGTACATCACGCCCTTGCCACTTTCCTTGATCCCCTAATCAAGGATATCTGCTACAAGGAATAAAAAGAGAATCTGGAGTTCCTACTAAATACAACGCTCCAGGATGTGCCAGGCTAAAGCACACTGTGATTTTATGTTCAGCATCCGCGTGAACCGTGATATTATGTTTAGCATTCTAATATTTTCGTAACTTTTCTCTTTATTTAATTATATATTGTTAAACTCTAGTCAATATCGTCTAGTCACGTTTCTACAATAATTTTAAGAAACATTTTAGAATAATAAAAATAGTTTTATAATCTCTTTACTCTTCTTTAGTAGCTGTCTACTTACTATTCGGAAACTATTCGAAAAATATTCGATTCGATTCGTATTCGATTCGTATTCGATTCGGTTTCAAAAATCACTATTCGCACACCCCTATTGAGAGGTCGTCGGGCACCTAAAAAGAGATCTTCGTGCGATTCCCCGACACGCCGATCATCCTCAGTGCTAGATGTGTCAAGCGCCGCCATGATTTACGAGCGAGGATAAAAAGCCAGGGGGCGGCATCACTCCAAACTCCGAATTTTGGTATTTCAAAAAAAAAAAAAAGGCCATATTGCGTTCGCAATTTCGTAGAAAAATATGTTTTACGAATGCCGTTATTAAATATTATAGAAATGTGGCTTACAAAGCTTCTAAATTTTATAATCGATTTCGTCACAAATAAAAAAGAAGCCAGGTGGTGAGAAGAGGGAGAGAAGCGCACCGAAATAAAAACGCAGGCGAGGGCGTGGTATATTTGTTTTTGTGTTGTGGTATTTTTTTCTGTGTGCGTGTGTATGACAAAAACGTGCATTGTTTTAGACAACAAAAGAAAATGCGACCTTTGTGGTCTCAGTTTCCCGTTAAAGGTACCTTTATGCTGGCCCTGTGAATATATTCACAGGAGACCCCTCACTCTAAGAAATGTCTGCGCGTCTACTTACCCGAAAAACACTCAAAGAGCCAATCTCTGCAATCTAGGAAATCAGCTCAGCGAATGGTGAGGCGGAACATTCGTTTATACTCAAAAATCAAGTACTGCGCTGTGGCATTACGCAGTGTAAAGCGTAATGCTTGCATTACGTAATGCCACAGCGCAGACTTAAATTTGAGGTCTAAACAGATGTTCCACCTCATCATTCGCTGAGCTGATTTCGTAGATCGCAGAGATTGGCTCTTCAAGTGTTTTGCGGGTAAGTAGACGCGCAGGCATTTCTTAGAGTGTAGGGTATAAGATTCGTTCTCAGAAAGGACTAGTACTGCAGTGCTTATTTGGGTGCACCCCAGTCACACTCCCCTCATCAGGGTGATCCTCACAACCACGAAGGAAAGCAAAATCAACGGAATAACAGGCTGAAGTTGAGCTAGTTGGTACATAATGGAAAAGGAAACGGTCAGCTAGAACGATAGGGAAAAGACACAGACGGGGAGAAACAGAGAGCGGTGTGTATGTCTATGTTTCTTCCTGTCTGTGTTTTGTCCCTATCGTTCTAGCTGACCGTTTCCATTGGCAAAATCAACGGAATTGCAAAATCAACAAAAGCAAAATCACCGGCGCTTTTTACCGCGTGCTCGAATGGAGTAAACATCATCATTGTCGAATGATGATGTCTTAGAGATGGCATGCTGTTGCTTGCCACGATCATGGAGGTGGCGTAGTAGCAGAGGCGGGTGTGAGTCTGAATTACCAGTGGCACGTACTCGGTTAGTTCTTGGAACAAAGCACGAAGGAGGTCAAAGCTCGTCGATAAACTTGGCGGCATGAGTAGTCTTGCGAAAGCTTTGCAGTGACCGTAGACGTTCTGCCAAGATTCTCGGCCTGCCCGGGAGGCCAGGTCATCGATCCTCGACGGCGGACTTTGTTTCTGAGCCCGACTGACCCCCACGCAAGATCTGGGAGAGCACGCCCAGGCGATGGAACAATTCTTTCTTATTTTTCTTTATCAAAGATTACCCCGCATTTCCAGGAGGTGTTATAGTAGGGGAGTTACAGTTTTGAAAAAAGAAACATATCTTTATTTGTAGAGCACACTTGGACTTCAGTCAACATATTCCACTCTGCATTGGTTTTAACAAAAACTAATTCGCATACATGTTTGTCCTGGCGTGGTACTCTCGCATTTTGAAAACGTGATCAGTCCGCCTATAAAATTAATGTGCGTCTTTTAAATTTATTTCTTTATTGATACCGGTTTTATTATTGTATATACAATAAAAACTTTAATCTCAACTTTTTTCGTCAGGAGGAAAGTAGTTTCCAATTCAATTCATTTTTCATTTTAGTGCCGCTCTCCCTGCGGCCATACCGATCCAGGACAAACTTAGCAGCTCTGTTCTGAATTCTTTCCAATTTATCAATCAAGGTAATTTGCGAAGGGTCCCAAACGGCACAGACATATTCTAAAACTGGTCTGATGCTTTCATTAAGCATAGCTTAGAATTAAGGCTCATTCACACTGCCCCATTTTCTTACGTTAAGTTGCGTTACGAAATATTACGTTGCAGTCACCGGGACCTCTGTGCTTCATATTAAGCGAGGCTACCAGATTTAGGGAGAAAGCATGACACGCGACATTCGAGACACGAATGTTTCGGTGACTTATACGTAACGTAATTTAACGTAAGAAAATGGGGCAGTGTGAATGAGCCTTTATTTCTCGACATTTGTAAACAATAAAACACACGTTCCTAATTATTTTTCTCTCCACGGAATGACAGTTACACACACACAAAAAGAGAGAAACAAACCCGGCTTATCCCGTCAGCTGGCAGCCAGAAAAGTCTGTCACATGATGTGAAGAAAATTATATGCCGCCAATGTTTTTAACATAGCCACGCGCCGGGGTTGGCAGAGCACATGGCGCGCGCTGAGTTCCGCGCATTCTTAAGGTTCGGCTATTCCCGTCATCCCAGCGATTGGGCACGAGCCACTACCCGAATGAATGCCCAGGCATTGACTGTCACGAGCCAAAAATCGAATGCCTTCGCAGGGCTCGTGTCCACTGTGTGAGCCGCATTTACATATCATCCCTGCGGGAATCGCAGAGCTTGACGACGCAGTTCCGGGAATCGCATTGTTGGCATTGTCCACGCAGCTGCGTCATTATATCTTGCGAAGGAGGGACCGAAAAGAAAAGGTGCGCTCTTATACATGAAATTCCACCACGACGAAGACGCGTCTTGGTTAGTGGCGTTGCATTCGAGTATTCTTAGGTTTCACTAGTGTCAGTAAGCTGGTGTAAAGTGAAAAACATTCCTAGCCGATATCGTTGCAAGACTGGCGTTCATCTTGAAAGGCTATAAAACTATTTTTAATTTGTTAAAATAAGCGTAAAAATACCCACTCGAGAATAGTTTTGCTAAAATATTTTTTGTTTGTTTAAGATTCTGGGGTAAGCTATTATAGTCATGGGCTAATTAAGGTTAAACATGGGTTAAACATGGGTTAAACAATTGACAAATGATTATTGCATAGGCCTCTCAGCCTTCTCCACCATTATTGATGTAATGAGGGCGATAATTATGCTCCACGTACTCAATGTTATAGTGAAGGAGTAGACGAAAGCTTTCTTATGTCTTGTTTAAACGGAATTTAAAAAGAATGATTTGTTGTACAAAATACTTGTTTTTAACACCTTGATTTTGAAAGAAATTTTTCAGAAAATATCTCGTGCACTTCTGTAGTATATTTCTGATCATACGATGTAAAAAATGAACCTCCTAACTTTAGGATTAGAAGAAAAGAATTTGAAACCCGTGGCGATATTCACTTATTAATATTCTTATGATATATAATTAACATAAAACTATAAGGACTTGCCCTAAAGTCCCCAAGTACAAGAAAAAACTATGTTAGCAAAGCAACATTTCATCATGCATATCTATATGTATTTTTAAAAAAATCAGAAACCGTTTCGTAGCCATTCAGGACGACGGCCATAGGGCCGCAAACTAAAACAAAATCAACAAAAAGAAATAATTAAAACCAATCGGTGTTGTGGCAAGTACCTTGCACAATCCTCTAATGAAGCTCATCGAAGTCTGTTAGTCCAGTGATTAACGGAGACGCGAGTGCAAAGAACCTTGTCTCACGGCCGATGTTTAAAATTGATTGAGACGACGTGGTTCAGCCAGGGAAAACTCGATCGGTTAGGTGCGGCAGTGCCGTTCTATTGATCTGAAGGATTACTCACTCTACCGAGTGGAATTAAACACAGCGCGAGGCAAACACATGGATATTACAAACAACAAATGTGTACACGTGCAGATGTCCGCCTTCGTTCAGATGGTTTCGTTCATTCTGCTTTGCGGTACATTAAATCTACCCGAACTAACTCACTCAGAAAAAAACAAAAACAAGTTTAGTCTGGTGAAGCAGAAGAGCACACCTGTTTGCCGAAGCGGGAACTCAGTTAACCAACTGTTGGAGGAACTGTGAAGGAGTTTATTTATAAAGTTTCATGCAGTTATGTTCTGGACGCCACGGGAGCGCCCAAGGAGAACAGCTCGTGATCTGGTACTATTTCTTCGATCACCGAGCCACAAAAATATCTGGCAATTGTCCCAGTACGTTGCGCTTTTTATTTAACCTAAAACGCTAAATTCCCCAAAACCTAAGCAAACAATGTCTTCTGTCAAGCACCGAAGCGACGTCTGGGAAGAGAAGTGTTTCCCATATAAGAACAGGCAATATTGCGATCTGCTCTTGGCGATTTGACATATCGTCTTATGTAGGGATATTCGTCTTCTTTTATCGTGCTCGAGCAGGCATAACACCCACATAAGATGCACCGTTGTTGGAAATCTTCTGAATCATTGCTTAGAGAAGTAAGGCTCAAGTTGCTCGAGGGACAAGACCGCGAGCAACCAAATCACTTTTAACCGCGGCGTGACAGGACGAAAAAGAAAATCGCCTCTGACTGAATGAAAGTTTCCTTTTGGTTACATAATCATAATCACCAAGTACAACACTATAATGACGGCAGGTACACCCCAATCACGCGCAAACGCATCACATTGGCAGTCTGGCGTCCGAGTAAAACGCGTGTCAGCAGCATGCTTTAACGACTCACATACTACAAGGATATCAATGCGCGACAGAAGTGCCAGAAGCGCCCGGTGCTTCATATGGCCGAGGGAATGGCACGCCGCGGCCTCGCAACGCCGGGGTCTTACTTCAGGAGCTACAGTCGACGTGACAGCTTCAACGTGACGTCACTTTCCAGAGCCGCGACTCGCACCGACTCCGGGGTCCCTCGCGGGGAACGTGGGACGATGGTCAGAGCGAGCTCGACAAGATAACACGAGCAGAAGGCTCACGAGCCGCGTTTTGGACCGCCGTGGGCCTCGGGCGAGAAGCGGCTCCCGGCATCCCCCGATGACGCAACGGGGCGTCGAGACAAAGGACCTCGGGAGGGCAGGCCGCGCGCGTGGCTCCCCCTCGCCGGCCGAGTCGGCGGCGGCGGCGGCGCGTGGTGCCGGGACAAAGCGAGCACGCGTCTGACTCACCCTTGTGCATGCCCGTGTACTTGTCCTTGAGCACGATGAGCTCGTAGATGGCGCCGAACTGCTCGAAGAGCGGCTTGAGGTCCTTCTCGTCCAGGTTGCGCGGGATCTGGCCGATAAACAGCTTGATGGCGTCGTGGTCCTTCACGGCCGCCGTGTCGCCGTGGCCGCCGCCGTTGTGCACAGAATCCATTACTCCGTTGTGCAGCGCCAGCGTGGGGAACTCACAGCACAACATGCACGCGATGCAAGGGAGAGCGACTCGGGCTTCTCCGTTCCAAAGCAGCCAGACTCGAGTGAGCGTGGCTCGGGGAAAACGCGCGCGGGCGGGACGGAGTACGCATGCGCCGAGCCGAGCGCGCACGCGCACCGCGCTCCGCATCACGTGGCCGGCGGCGGGGACACGGACCGAGCACATGGCCGCACGCGCGGGGCGAGAACCCGGGGACTCCGGGGCTTCGCGCGCCTCACGTTTGGACGCCGCCTGAGGTTCGCCGGCCAGCGGCGATCAGCCGGGGAGAGCGCGCTTTTTCTCCCAATTATTGTTTCACCTCGGAATTCTTCGACAGGCTAAGGAAATGCGATCATTAACAATGAATACATTTTATATTAATGCATCACGCATCCGCTGCTTCGTAAATTATCGGTTGTGTTCAATGGAAATTAGAAGAAGAGACAGAGAGAGAGAGAGAGAGAGGGATCGTGTGTCGTCAGAAAAATAATCCTGATGTTTAGTCACCGAGGACGGTAGAGCCACGCGAACGGCGTCGCTCTGTGAATCCACTTCACCGCATAAAGAGCCATTATGAGAGAAAGCCCGCTTAAGGGGACAAGCGCCAGGGGAAAACGAGTTTTGGCGGTAACGCGTTACAAGTAACGGCGTTGCGGTAACGAGTTACTGTTTTCGGTAGCGTAGTAACTTACCCGTTACATTTTCAAAACAGTAACAAATAATGTACTTAGGTTACTTATTTCGAGTAACGGGTAACCATTTTCGTTACTCGTTACATCTTCTTCCCGAAACCTGAGAAAAACGTACACTTAAATTGTTTTCGTGTTTCTATACTTCGTGTTTCCTTAACCCCAGACGAAGCCGACTGTACGAGCTGATGAGACCGCGTCCAAAGGGCACCATCATGGGGTATCCTGATGTTTCTGTACGTGTTCTTTCGTCTCTGAACCATTCATAAACCAGAAATAGGTTCAGTGAGTTGCACTTTTGACGCTGCTTGATTGGTCCCATTAGCTCGTACCGTCGGCTGCGTCTGGAGTTAAACTGAAACGAATTATATTACCCAATACATAAATTACTGTACTCATTCCGCATACCTTCTACATTTTGCCTGTAACCTCCCCCCCCCCCTCCCCCCACCAAAAAAAAAAAGAATTTCCTTTTTATATTAAACCTTAGCGCCCACGCCTTTCGTCCCAGTCTCGAAAAACGCTCTCGCCAAAAAAAAAACGCTGTTACCCTTCAATTTATAAATAAAAAGTAACGGAAAAGTAACGCGCGTTACTTTTCATCGGTAACGGCAACGGTAACGCGTTCTTTTTTTATTTTTAACTAGCGTAGGTCGGTAGCGCGTTTCTTTATTTTGCAAGTAGCGAGCAACCTATTTCGTTACATATTTTTTTCGGTAACGCCTACAACACTGGGGAAAACATTGTATGTGTTCATCGGCTCGATTTCCTGGAATGGTGCACCGCTCGAGTTTGCGGAAAAAGCGTCACGCGCAGGACAAGACAACATGAAGGATGCATAGCCCTTAGCGGGCAATTGAAAGAAGCATTTGAATAAAAGAGATTCACCAAGGAGATCAGCGGAATTGAACCCAGGACCACTGAATATGCAGTCCGGTATCTTTGCTTGGCTTTTTTTTTTTGCCAACTTGGCTTTTGTTTTTATTGTAAAATTGGGATTATTTACATACTAAAACGAGAGAATGATTGGGACAAACGCAGGTACATTTTCATACATCCAATATGACCTCGATACAGTCTTTTCTCAAAAACGGGCCTTAGGACCACTTCCCTTTGAGGTGGGACTCCAGCGCACTCCAGTGCTTCATCTCCTCAAAGGAGGTTTCCCTTATAATTGAAACGGTGTAGTGGAACCCCTCCAGAAAATGACGCCAGGCAGGCTTGCCACCCACTCGAACTAAGGTGTGATCTGTTCGGGAGTTCCAGATGGCATGTAAGCCAATAAGGATCAGTAGCTCAAAGCATTGGCTACGTTCATGTTTGCCTGCGTCAAGAAACTTCATGTCAAACCAAGTGGGGTACAGTTCAACTTTCAGCTCCGCTCGGAGCTCGGCCCAGAACAACTCGGCATTGGTACAGTGCAGAAATGTGTGCTGGAGAGTTTCCTCAAAAGGGCAGAGGGCACAGTTGACGCCCCAAGGAAGAAAAAAACCCTTCTGTCGCTCCCACGTTTTCACTGGGAGCACCTCAGTGTGAAATCGTACAAAAAAGTCCTTCGTCCCCGGGCGAACTGGATACATCATTAAACGCTTGAACACGTCAGAAATTTTAGACTTCGGAAACATTTCACGATAAAGTGGTGGCGGCATTGTGAGGTCGATGACGTCCCAATAGAGACGTTTTCTTTTCACCTTGTTTAAGTATTCCCACGAAAATCGTTGCTCGAAAAACTTCACGGCGTCCTTTATTTCCCGATAGTACCGCAGCGTCGATGTTTTTATGGGAATCTCCTCAGCCTCCCCAAGCATGGGGGCAAAGTACTGCCCGCCTAAAGCTCGCAATGCCGCCTCCATTACAGGATTCTTTCCACGATCCCGAAACACAAGAAAACGTTGCACTTTTAGCTTTATCTCTAGATTCACTAACCCAAGCCCTCCTTTTTTTTACAAATAAAAAGATTCTGCCTTCTCATTCTTTCGAAACAGGAGTCCCATATATACGTTGCACAAAATCGGTGCATTTTTGGCACATCACTTGTTCTACACGGCACTACTTGAGCAGAATACCAAACAGTAGAAAAAAACACCGCGTTACAGATGTAGCTTCTACTTAGAAGAGGAACATTTCTCCCATGCCATTCAATAACCTTCGCTCTAAGAGTGTTCAGGTGAATTCCCCCGCGCCTGTGCTGAGCTGCTCTGCACTCATCCCTACCCCTAAATAATTTGCTATAGACTCCGACCATGAAATGTTCAGAAAGGATTCAGGCTTTAGTGACCATGGTCCCAGCCAAGACCCGGACGATTTGTTCCGGTTCATTTCGGCCCCGGAAACGACACAAAAGCTTTGTACGTGCTCCAAAGCGAGTATTATTTCTTTCCGTGTCGCACAAATGAGAGTGACGTCATCAGCGTATGCAAGAAGTTTTGTTGACACTTTCCCCAGCTGTGCTCCGCGAATATTATCGTCATTTAGGATGGCTTTGCACAGGGGTTCTAAATAAATAGCAAACAAAATGGGCGATAACGGACACCCCTGCCTTACTGAGGATCGCACGGGGATAGAACACGACTTGCTACCGTTGATTAAAAGGCGCGTGCTTATGTCCTTGTAACATATTTTCACGAAGTTTGACAAAAAGTCCCCTGTCCCGCAGTGTTCTAAGACTGAAAAGAGAAAGGAATGGGAAACCTTATCAAAGGCTTTTTTTAAGTCAATTTGTAACACAGCAGTAGGACGTCCCAGAGCCTCTGCGGTTTCGGCAATAGTCCGCATCCGATGCAAATTTGTCGTTATCGATCTATTTTTAAAGCCATATGCTTGGTGCTCGCCCACAACTGTTCTGAATGCAATTTCCAGACGCCTAGCTAATATTTTCGCGAGTATTTTGTAGTCAGTAGTGAGTAGGCTGATAGGTCTGTAGTCCTCACACCCTCTGGTAGATTTGTTGGTTTTCTTTTTGGTATCAATACCGTGACGGCCTGCCTCATTGATGGAGGAAGTAGGTTTCTTTTATAAACATCGGCGTAAACTTTGGTCAATATAGGCGCCAGTTCTCCGGCAAACTGCTTGTAGAACATTCCGCCAAGGCCATCTACACCGGGGGACTTCCTAGGTGCTAGCTCTTTTATAGCTCTGCATACCTCTGCCTCCGTAATATCCTCGTTAATAACTTCTCTTACATCTTCCGGCACTTTAGGCATTCCTTTCAGAATTTTCTCTGCAAGGTCATGGTTAGAGCTCGTAGGTTGATTAAACAGTTCATTGTAGAAAGAAACAAACTTTTTCTCGATTTCATCAGCATCGGAAAGAATGTTACTGCCGCACTGCAGTTCACCGATTTGGTTTCGACACGCTCGCTCCCGCTCTCGCGTTTTAAAAAGTTTAGTCGGGTCCTCTGCCCTGCCTAGCGTGCGTAGCCGCGACCTTATCATTGCTCCGTGATACTCTTCTTCTAGATGTTCTAATAGTCGTGCCTTGCAGTCCTTTATGTCTGATGCAAAACAACCCGGGTTCTTACATTCCTCACGTACCAACGTATACAGTAGCTTTATCAGTCCCAGCTTTTTTGAGCGTCTTTCTAATGCTTTCTCCTGACAAAACGACATTATGCACATTTTGATATCTTCCTTCAGTAGCTCCCAGTTAACAGCGTTTGCTTCTTTTCGACCCGTCATGTTTGCGATAAGGTCTTTCACCGCCCTTTGCAGATGCTCGTCCTCGAGTACCTTATCATTCAGTTTCCACGCTTGCCAGGATGACGAACTTTCTTTCTTTCTTGTCTGGCTGCCTATCACGACTGCGACGATTGCATGGTCCGAAAAGGCTACCGGATTGACACTGTAGCCCGTCGTTGTCGTTGCTACGCCACTAGACACGTATATCCTGTCTAGTCGCGCATGACACTGCCCTTGCCAGTGTGTGTATAATAAGTTTGGGCTGTCCACAAAATCGGTGACATCCTGAAGATCAAAATCCCTCAGCAGCTTTTTAAGTTCGACAATACTGGCATCTTGTTGGATGCCTCGAGACGAGTCTCTTGTTTGCAAAACACAATTAAAATCCCCTCCTACTATAGTTGCTGCCGAAGTGCTAACGTACTGGCGGAGGTTGCTAAAGAAGGCTTTCCTTTCCGCAGGTTGGTTGGGCGCGTGAATCGACACAACACGAATTATATCATTCTTGTAGAGCACATCTATGGCACAAACCCTGCCGCTTTGATCAGTTTCCCATTCTGGGAGAACTGCGATACCTCTATGCTTGCGGATAAGAATTGCAGTGCCAGCGCTATGTGAAATAGCGCAGGAATACCGGAAGTCATAAAGGTTTTCAAAAACATTTTCGCTTGCTCAATGTGTCCGGAAGTAAGTTTTGTTTCCTGCAGCAGTGCTACATCAGCTCTTTCGCTCAGGAGCGTGTTTAGTAACCACTGTTTTCTCTTCCTGACGATCAAGCTCACGCAGTTGAATGAAATAATTTTTAGGCGGGGCATATTCTAATTGTTGTTTCTAAGTTTACGGCCGACACTCAACACTCATGACGTCGCCACAAAAGACGCGGTCAATGCAAACACTATAAGAGGGACCTACTGGGAGTCCTTTCGCCTGCGTGGTTCGGGGATGCGTTGCTTCGGGTCGAACCTCTGCTTCCACTGGCCAGTAGGCTTCCACTTAAGGCGTTGGTCAGGCGTCCCTTGGCTATCCTCCGCGCCGACACCTTCGCCTTGAGGAGTTTGACCGCGCGGCTTGCTGGTGTCTTGTGGAGTCAGCTCCATTTGCTCGACGCCATTGGCTTCGCCTTGTCCTGTCGTCGCTGTCTTTCGACTTGGGAGAGTGTCCCTCGGAGGCGCGTTGCCGCTGACGCGGTCCGTGCTCGAAGGTCCGTTCTCCACGAGAGCCTGCGCCGGATCGGCCTGGGTTAACACAGTGGCGGAAGGGGCGATGCTCGTTGGGGCTGCTTCAACGAAGGGGTGTTGCAGGTCGGCGGTTGCAGTGGCTGCTTCAACCATGGGGCGTTGCAAGTCGACGGTTACGTTGACGGGCGCACTGCCTCCAGCCGTGACCTCGGCTTCCTCCTCGTCCATAAGGTGTTCGGACAGCTCATCCACCGCCTTGACTTCTGTTACTGAGGCGTATGTCCTGACGCAGTCGTCCTTTTCGTGTCCGAAGCGCCGGCAAAGTTCGCACCGTGGCACCTTGCATTCCCGTCGAACGTGTCCGGTCCTCCGGCAGCGCAGGCACATGGGGGCGCGGCCCGGGGCGATTACCAAAGCCGTACCGTGGGGAAGGCGCAGTTGGTGCGGGATCTTGTCCAGGCTAACGCCATCCTTGAGCTTCAGGCGCACTGACCGTGTGGTGGATTCTACGCCTTGAAAGCCGTCCTCATGCCAGCCTTCCCGGATGACGTCTTCTGTTCTTCCGTACGGTTCGAGCGCCCTTCGGATAGCTTCGTCGGGCACATCACACGGCACCCAATGCAGCTTCAACCGCACTTCAGCCTTATTGGGGTCGAGCACGAGACAGCGCTTGCCCTTGACCAGAAGTTCTTTAGCTTCTAGAAGCTTCTGCTTGGACGTCAGCGAGTGAAAAGTGGCCATCCATACGTGATTCATTTGGTACGAACCACAAGCTTTAAGGTCTTTCAAGACCCCAGTGCTCTCCAGCCCTGTCTTAAAGTCGCCAATTTTATACGGCCGTCCAGTAATGTCGCAGTGCAAAAAGACGGTGGTATAAACCACAGTACCTGATGGCAGTTGAGGCAGAACAATACGGTAGTCCTGGGGCACTTCGTCAGCAGAAAAACCGCGGCCCGATAAGGCCGTTATCACAGCTCCGGCGGAGCTAGCCATCCTTGCGTCCGCGCTCGGCGAGAGCCGGAAACAGAATGTAAGCTACCGGTATCTTTGCTTGGCGCCACAAGTAGATGAACACGCGCGCAAGCAACTCAAGTAAATGTTTATTCACACGATGCATCTTTTCAACGCGCAACGCTTTAGGGAAATCGGCCTGTTCACAAGGAGAGCTTGACGCGCGAAAGCCGAAACTTTTTAAGGAAAATTTCCCCATACCCTGTCATCTCCACCGGGAATATCGAGTGTTTTGAATCAGAATTATATAAAGTACGCGTAGAGTGAATATGTAGTCTGCTTTATTATTAATACTCAATAAATTTGGTCGGATTGGGCTCACGCGGTTTACTAGTCCTTCCGAAAGGGGGAACGACAGCGCGTGTCAGGAAGACGCGGCGGATCTCCCAGTATTTCGTGCATTTTTGCAGCGCTAAACAACCAGTTATCCCCAGTCTTCACGCTTATATGCAGTGCTTGACCTCCTCGCTAGGGGATTCCTTGGCTCCCCTCGTTACATTGGCAGCGGTGACAATTTGTTTAAACATTTAACATATATGTTAGGTCAAAAATTTAACTGCACAATCAGAGTGCATAAAAATGTTATTAACATTTAAAATCAAACATTCTCAAATAATAATTCAGTTTCACAATATAGAAAACAGTTGTTCAATAAGAAGGTACACATGTTTTACTTTAGAACGATCGTTTTCACGGAAACATGCCGGTGTCAGTCCGTGCGTCCGTTTGTCAGCGCCATGCCTGACGTCACGAGAAGAGTGGCGTGGTGAGGAGGTATCGTGTCGGCGGAGAGAAAAAAGGGAGAGGGTGACGCGTGCTGACGTCAGCGATTCGGACCAATACGAGCGTCGCACAGCTGGCGCGGAGCCAGAGGCGAGCAGGCGCCGCACCTCTTTGGAATGCGGCCCAGCCCAGTTGCCGCTCCGCCGGTGGATGTGGTTCTTTCCACAAGTAATATGGCTGTCCGTATTTAAGAGCGACGACGGAAGAAAGCCGAAGCCAGGCGTCAGCGTACGTCGAGGCCGAGACAGAGGATGAGCGTAAGCCGCTTGGCTGCTGTCGCTGCGACAAAGCGACGAATGCGTGCAGCGGAAAGCGAAGAGGAAATGGATTACTAAATGATAGAAGAGCGGTTATAAACGAATGGCAAGCGGTCCTGAACGAATGCGAAGAGGTGAAAAGTGGTGAGAAAGAACCAATGCTAACGCATTTCTATCGCATGAATCCGACTGACGGTGGAACTATTCTTTGAATAACAGTGGTAATGAGTCGTATTTAAGGGACCACATTTGTAAAAAATGCTCGAAGATATTTCACTGAAAACTTAGATGAATCAATTTTATTTGTAATAAAGAGAATAAGCATATTAGGAAGTACATTTGATAACAGTGATTCATCACAATTTGTTTTATAACGAGGGACCTTTCTATGGCCCTTTTGGCTCGGATACGGGATCAGCCAAAAATAAGCCTCCTCGAAATGGTCGCTCTTCCTCAAAGGTCAGACGTCATAGCGATGTCGAGCGGCTATTGGCAATGTCTGCTCCAGGAGCTAAACGCGCGCCACCTTTTTCGGAGGCGCCTGTCTTTTTCGGTCGCGTTCACAAGGGGCATCTGTTTCGCGAAATCAAGTTTGCCGGCACTACATTTCGCCGAGAAGCTGCATTGTGCGAATATTGTTACGTTTCCGGGCAGCCCACCGAGACGGAGACTGAAGTTGGTCTGACTGCGCTGTATTGCATCTCGGCAGCAGGACGAAGAAGAGCCTCGAGCTGCTAGGCGCAGCCGCTTTATCGGTTCAATCATCGCAGTCCGCGCCGCTGACGCAGCAGGTTGACCGCGACGCCCTAGCTAGTGTCAATAAGCGAGATCAAGCAAAACAACAGCGTAACAATATACGATAAGTACCACTTGCAGCCAACGGTCGCCTGTAATGGCACGCAACTCTCCGTGGCGAGTGATATATCTCCCAACATGCTTAGTCCGCAGGCGACCACCGAAGGCGAGTTACGCTTAGTTAGCGCACTTAGCCTGCGGTCGAGCGTCGGCGTTGAGTGATATTGAGTTCACCATATTTACTCCACTGTCTAAAGCCTCTAGCGAGTTATACTTAGTTTAGCATACTTTTGTCCGCAGTGAATCGTCGGAGGCGAGTCCGACTTTGTCCAAGTTAATTATACTTAAATCCGATCACAGCCGACGCCACACGCCGATGGAGCCAACCACGCAGTTCGAAGCGTACATCGCCAGGGTCTTTATGGGTTTTCCGTAACCGCCTGAACCCAAGCGAAAAGTGCAGGATCACGGCGCCTTCATTGTGCCCGATAGGCGGCAATAGCAAACGTATAAAAAGACGCCGTGACGATGCACATTTGGCACTGTTTGATTGGCTCCATGGAACCGTAGCGTCGGCTGCTGTCGGACTTGAAGGGACACAGACACCCTCCCAACTTTTTTTGTCTGTTGATTTATTATGGTGTCAGAAGGCTATCCAATAGATAATTTGCTTCAACGTCACGTATATTTTAATAAAGTAAAAAAACGCAAATGCTCGAAACCGAAACCAAAACTGGGCTGGGGAGGAAGAAGAAATGTAGAGGAATAGAGTGTTGGCGGAAATCACGTGGCTATACCCGACCGCGTTTTTTTCGGCCATGCGAAGTCGACAAGAACGCGCATGTCGCAGGTTGTACGAAAAACATAAAAGTCAAACGCTGCGTTCTTGACGTCTTCGCGTTTTTCAAGCCCTTACCAATTTGAGTTCGTAAGGCAAACGACGTCATCAGCCGTGAGAAGGTTCGACGACTCGCCGACGTCTTTGTGCGAATCAGCTGGGTCAACGGGCGTGTCGTAAGGAATAAATCTGAATTGTTTTGATCGGTAGATAATTTGTCTCTCGAAGCTAGAGAGATTTGCCTGTGACGAACGACAGTTTTGAAGTAGAGACCCCACGCCCCTCGTCCGCCACCCTCCCTTTCTCCTCCTTCATTCAGCCGTCCAACCCGCGACTCCCACGATACGACGCCATGTTGGGAACTACGCGGTGAATGCCCAGAGTGCTTCCGGTTCTCTATTCAACTTTTCTTTTTCAATCAATGTATCTGCAGCTTGTTAGAAGCCACAAAAAAATGGGTATGATATATATTTTTTTATTGAGTGTGCACTTTCGATAGCTCAATCTTTGATTATATTTTGTGTGTGTGCAAAAACCATAGAAAACGGCAAGGGACCACGGAGAAGAGAGTGAGCCAGACTGAAACAGGCCTGTTTTTGATTGGCGAGTGTCGAGCCTTAAATTGAGTTCTGGGTAGTTAGGCTCTCGTGTGACACGAACAAATAAAAGCCTCGGCGAGAATAAATACCCTGTTTGTGTCCCTTTAATGTGAAAGGGAGACCACAGCTGACTTTCGGCGCTGAGTGAGACTTCTCTCATGAGCCCACAGGCGACCATCGGCGCGCGCAGCTGGTTCCAGACAGAAGCTTCTCTCCCCATATGGACTCAAGACGTCACGGCGTGAATCATAACGTTCTAAGGAATAGCGCAGCAGGGGTATGACGTCAGAAATTCAGACAAAAGTCAATTGATGGAGAAAAGAACGCGATGAACCTCCTCCCCCGGGATTACTTCAGTTCGTCCTTACATTCCCAGAACGCCAAGGAATCATGGCGCGACACCAGCCAAGCAAAGGAGCAGAACCCATTCAAAATACCCCATTAAAACATGCTCGTGATACACTCTACTCATCAAAGAATTTAATCTTGTCTCGATCATTCTGATGATCCCGGAGGTCACAAGTGTTGTAGGTGCAGCGCATCCGAAACCATCCAAACGCCCCCGCAACCAAGTAGAGCAATCGTAACGTGAGCATAGTACACGCACGAAAGAATTCTGTGCTTCCCGGGTTTATCAAGAAAATCGAGGCAATTTCAAGTTTAAAGCATAAAATATTTTTTTAACGTTACCCCGCATCCCCAAAATTGCGTCCGTCCTTCCATTCCTGCTCTTCCCGCTAAACTTGGAAAGGGGATTGCTGTCAACTGACCTATAGACGAATTCCTTTTCCCCGCCAAAATTAGCGGGAAAAGCGATGTCATGTGACCTTTACACTAATTCGAATTGCCCACTAAATTTTTTAGGGAAAATTGATGTCACTTGATTTGACGTCACGTAATGTATACACTAATTTATTTTCCCTTTTAGATTTAGCGGAAAAAGTGACGTCACGTGACCTATAGACCAATTCACTTTCGCCGCTAACTCTGGCGAGAAAATGGAAGTCACATGACCTGACTTCACGGCCTATACACCGTCATTATGCCCGCTAAATATGGCGGGAAAATTGATGCCACGTGACCTTGCGTCACGTGACCTATACAGATATTCATTTTCCCTGCTATATATGGCAGCGAAATTGACGTTACATGAACTATACACCAATGTTGCTTCCCCGCTAAAATTAGAGATAAAATATACCTAACGTGGCCCCACCTCACCTAACCTTTCCTTTTATATCTACATATATTTATGCCACATGACATATACTCAGACACGTACATGTTACTCAAAAAGTAAATAAGTTACTGACTACTGACCTAAAGATAATTTGAGTAGAGTAGAAATTACTAAAATGGAAAGTAATTGAGGAAATTGCTAATCACCGTAAAAAGGTAGCGAATTACTTTTGAAGTTACTTTTAAATGTTTTTTTTCTATGGTAACGAGGAAGTACTTAGGTTTTGATCCGTTAGCGAAACTGTGCTAGCCAAATATGAATCGGCTTGTTTTTCTTCACAAAAATGCCTTAAAGAGGAACGACACCCCAAAGGTAATATTTTTTTTTATTCTCTAAAACGATGCACGTTGTAGTCGTAGACACACACAAAAAGAAATACCGCATTGCAAAAACAAAATTTTCCACACGCGCGTGCCTTTTTATTTTTGACAATTTTCTCTCCGGCTCCTCACCTCCTTGCTTCTTTTGATTGGTGACGTCAAAAATCATAAAATGTAGAAGCTTTGTAGGCAAAATTTCTATAACATTTAATAACGGCAATCGTAAAACATGTTTTTTAACGGAACTGCGAATGCACTACGGCCCCTCTTTTTGAAATACCAAAAATCGGAGTCCGTTGTGATGTCGTCTTCTGGATTTTGATCCTTCTTTTGGAAAACATGGCGGCGCTCGACGCATGTAGCAGAGGGTGATCGGTGAGTCGGGGAATCGGACGAAGTGGCCTTTTATAGGTGCCCGACGACCTCTCAGACTTCGAAAAGGAAATTATCAAACGGTCAAAACAGCTGGGTTTTGTGTCTGTGTATCGTAGTTTCGGTTGTGACACCGCCGGGGCACCGTCGTCTGCTCGAAGCGATAGGCAGCACGGCACTCACGCAGGAAACCGGTTTCCCGGTACGGTAGTTCCCGCGACGCCGGCGCCCTTCTCGTCCTCGCTTCGGGTCGCGGAGACACGTCTCGGAGCGGATGCGCGACAGAAACTCGACTCTCAGGAGCCCTCAAAATTTGACGGCACTCCACTGGCGCGGATCGCGCGGGAACTTCAAATTCGGCGCTTGGAAATTGTTTTTTTTTTTTAGTTCACAAATACTGAATTGTCAAGTTTTGAATTTTGAGAGTTATGTCCAGGCATCGTTTTCAATCGTTTCAAACAATAAAAAAATATATATGATTTTGATGTGTCAGTGACATTCAGTAAGAGCAGGTTCTCCTTTTGCGTGCCTAATTGTTTTGGACTTTTTTCCTTTTGGTCATTAATATACTGCGAATGTATCATTTCTACTGTGATGTTTAGCACTGCCTGAGCTTTATTTATAGACAGTGTTTGCCTGTTTGCAGTGTTTACAGTTTACTTCAGTTACATCTAAAAAGCGTGAAGTAAAATAGAAAGTAAGTTAAAGGTTATGTACTTCAAGTAAAGTAGTAAGTACACCGGGTGCAATGTACAGTGGCCCAATTTTTTAATAATATCAAGCGAGCGTCGACCGCCGGGACGGCCAGTGCCGTGCCGCGGAGGCGTGCGGCGAT
The DNA here is from genome assembly GCA_037355805.1 of Ixodes ricinus. Classification (NCBI taxonomy): domain Eukaryota; kingdom Metazoa; phylum Arthropoda; class Arachnida; order Ixodida; family Ixodidae; genus Ixodes; species Ixodes ricinus. The sequence goes on from JAZHYW010007573.1 coordinate 125,149, forward strand.
ACGGGAGAGATTAAGCGCGTGCGCACAAAGCCCTTTCTGGTGGGAGCGTCGTCTGCTAGGCTATTCCGTTGATCGCACACAGCCCCTGCTCCGTAGCAAAGGAGGGCAGGGCGCTTGCAATGTCGAAGTGCATCGCCGATACGCCCCTCCTCTTGGAATGCGTTCACAATCCTATTGACGTTAGCCTGTGTAACCCCGACTGTTGTTGCTATATCCCTTTGCGTCATGCCGCCCATCGACATTCTCACAACACGTTCCCGTGTTTCTATGGGCACTCGAGGAGGCATAAAAATGTGCGCGCGCCCGCTGGTCAAAGAAAAGTGTGACTACCCGGCTACATAGGCTAGATGACGACAGCAACAACGCAGTTGATAATACAAAACACCAAGCGGAAACCCTGTCTATACTCCGTTTCACTTTGTGTTGTACCGCAGCCGACGCTACGAGCCATCTTGGCCAGTCCATCGCTAAAAGTGTGTCACGTGGCCTTCCCGTTGGGTACAACTGCACGTGGAAGCACGATGTCACGTGGCAGGGTGAAAGCACTGGATTGGTTTTGATGGCTCGTAGCATTGTCTGCGGTATATAGTTTAATGCATCGTTGCATTCAGTTTGTCGCGTCACCGTATTTTTTCATTTTTGTTGGTGTTCACAAAAGTAAACGCAAACATGAAATGAAAAAAAAAGTAAATTAAACTCGAGATGACGCGCGGTTTATGCCACGCCTGAGCAGTATCACGCAAGCAAGCGCTGTTCAGATCTTTGCTTAAAGGCGGTTAGCTATGCCAGCAGATAATGAACAGGGGCTGTGTGCGGTCAACGGAATAGCCTAGCAGACGACGCTCGCAACGGAAAGAGCTTTGTGCGCACGCGCCTAATCTCTCCCGTGACGCCGCATTTCTCCGCGGCACAGCGCTGGCCGTCCCGGCGGTCGACGCTCGCTTGATATTATTAAAAAATTGGGCCACTGTACTTCAAGTAACGTACTATAAATACAATATATATCAAGGTAAAGTACACTAACTTTAACACGATCTTTCATGATGATATCCTTTCATTCCCTAAAGAGTGTTTTTTTAACTGGTATGCATTGCTCAAGGGGAAATCGGAGAGATTGCATCGGTTTATTACAAAGAGGGAAGCAAAATTGGACCGCATCTTCACGTGGTGAATGATGTTGATTGGGGCGAAGCTCTGGTGGTGCTGATGATACTGATTTTATTGTTCATAGGTAGTGCTGATGGTGCTGATTTTTTTCATTGCTCATAGGTAGTGCTGAGTTCCGGGTTGCGTTTCGACTTTATTATTACTGCTTTATGGTCGGTGAAATGCAGAGCCAGTGGTTCTTCTAGCGGATCAGCTTGGATCCGCTAGAAGCACGTGGGAACGCATCTCCACCGCTTAAGTCAACGGTCCATGTCAGAAAGAGAATGTGTGGTATGGAACGTGGTTATATACGCATTTGAGCATTTGACCGCAGCGCCCTCTCGTCTATAAACGTTGAGCCAATGCATGCAAAGTTTAACGCGATTATATACGCATTTGACCGCAGCGCCCTCTCCTGTATAGACGTTGAGCGGCTACATGCAACGTTTCATCCATGACATAACCCCAGCTCTTGAGTTACTACCACATCTCAGAGCCCCCTACTCGTCCCGCAGTCGTGGCCGAGTGGTTAAGGCGATGGACTAGAAATCCATTGGGGTCTCCCCGCACAGGTTCGAATCCTGTCGACTGCGCAAACATTCTTTTATTCTTTTTTAAGAAGACAGATGGGATGCAATCGATGTGAGCACGGACGCCGGACGGACGACGACGGACAAGGCTAGACCCTAAGGAGCGTCGTCCCTAATATAGTATGACGTAAAGTCACCACGGAGTAGTTCTTTTACTCTCGCTGACGAACTATTTAACACAATCAACTTATAAGGTGCTTATTTGTGCCGGCCTTATAATTGCCATTACTTCACTCAGAGAAATGACTAGATGACGTCTCGAAAGAGCGCGTTTTCACACTATGATATGCCAGTTTTTGTTTTCAAATTCGGGGAATGTACACTGAAGTCGGGAGTTTTACTTTTTTTCCCCTCAGAAAGTAATGAGAAAAACTACTTGAGTAAAGTACAAAGGCTTGCTCAGAGAATGTACTTCAAGGAAAGTATAAGTTTTCCAAACAGCAGTATCTTTGAGTACCATTTGCTTAGGTACTTCCCAACACTGCTTGTTTATTATTTTTATATATAAAACCTTGGGGGAAATTACTAAGGCTTCTCGAGCGATCTTTGCATATTTGAAAATCTGCACATTCCGAGCTCGGGAAGAAAGGGCAACTGCAAAAGGTCACCTTTGCGTTGCCCTTTAGCTACGCGATTCTTCGAAGTACAGCACAAACTACGGGATGCACCGAGATTGAGCTTCGGAGCGGGTGCGTGCTCCATTTCGTTGTCTTTTTCGAGGGAGAGCGCATTGCGTACAGCTCTTCTAGTGGGCGAGAGCTACGACGTTGGGGAGGGGCGGGGAACAGCCCTTTCTTCAAATGGGTCAATCCCCTTGAGCTTCGGGAGAGTCATCGGCGCTAATCCCACAGTTACTCGGCCTCCCTTCCGTCGTGTGTCTGTACACTCCCCGCACCTCGTAGCAGTGTTGTTGCAGTGGGGGGCTCGTGCAAATAATGGGGAGGGGGGTTCGGACTCTCCAAACCACTTTTTTCCACACACCTCCTTTCCTACGCCACATGCTTCCCCCTCTTTGCAAATATCTTCCTGATCTTCCAGCATCTTATCTCTTTTTGTGCAGAAATGTTTGCTGATAGGCAAAATAAACACTACAATTCGAAAGTAATTTGTGATTCAAGGATAAGTTACTTGAGAAAAGTAATTAAAAGTAAACTACTCAATTACCAATATAAAAATGTAATTGAAAGCTACAAAACTACTCAGAAAAGTAGTTTAAAGTTCAGTAATTTGTAGTAGAGTAGGTGAACTACGTACAAGTCTGCAAATACTATAAAGAGTGTATGTAATCTGGCTAAGGCCTGCTTCAGTCGGGACCATTTCTCCCGTCAACCAGAAGTCGCAGCACCAGTAAAAGGGCCACCTCCGTTCACACGCAGACAGAATTGCTGTGATTATCATCATCATCATTACGTTTTAATATTCTTGCACTATTTAGACACACAGTTACGCGCTATACACGTCTCTTTTATACCTTTGAATGGTGCTGAGAATACTAACTCATCTTTCTGAAACGGTTTATCCCTAAAACGATTCATTTCAAAACCAGAACCAAGTCTTTAGGTGTCATCATCACCGCTACTGCCGCTTCAGACGTCTCGAGTTCTCCGAGTTGTTCGCACTAATCTCTATTGTTGCAGGCTTGATTGCGGACCGAGGCTTGTCTTGCTTGGGCCGAGTACACGACCGGCAGCCATCTCTTGACAGCAGCTAATTCATGGGACTGTATGCAGAAAACGTTAAAAAGTGCAATTTCCCCCGTTTCTAAGCTGTTGTCAACACCGAAATGTTTGACTGCTTTTTCGGGAAGCCAGACAAAAAGCTTGTGCACAAACAGAAAAACTAACAGCACTCACAGTTCTTATAAATAAATGGTTCGTGGTCAAAAGTGACTCGGCTCGGCGAAAAATGTAGTGCAGCTCAATGAGTACAAGAGTTACCTAGAGCTACAGCGGACTCCGGTGGCGGATTCCTTGAGTTCGGTTTGGCAGCCGACAAAGCTGAAGGTCTTGCTAGGCGGAATTCGCTCACTCCCAAAGACGCTGTCAAGATGGAATTGTTTCTACATTCACCAAATTCTGGGCTTCTTCGAGGACGGTCTTATTGACGTCAATTTTCGTTGTTTACTCCACTACGAGAGTGGAGTGCTCTGGCACGTATGATTTTTTAATGGGCGTTCGAACGCTTTACAAATAACTTGTCGATCTCCAAACACCCAATGTAACGATCGCAGCACATCATGAAATACTGGACTTCGAGCACAGCATAAAAGCTTCCATATCCCTTCTAACGTGTGTTTCTCTTGTAGATTTGCGTGTATTGCCTGGTGTCAAGCAATGGCCGCCGGTGGTGCCACTGGGGGTTCCCGATCCGCGATCCAGCCTACTACAATGGAGATCAGTGGTTGCTCGACCGGTTTCCAGCCGGACGCCAGCCGGGCAATAGACTTTTCCAGAAATATTTGCTGCCCCCAATGTCTGCTTTACGCATTGTGTCGTTCAGATGCACGGCACGTGAAAATATTCAAGAAGCGAAGAGCGAAGTTGAAGTTCGTTCAACAGTTCGTGATTTCAGAAAGCAGAGAAGGCAGAAGGAAGAAAACAAAACAGAGCATCTGATTACCTTTTTCTGTCCCGTTTGCCTAATTATGGCGTGTGTTCTGAGCTCCTAATGGCAAGAAAGAATGAATCGTGCAGTTACGAGGATATATAGGAAGCGTTCGAGCCGGAATGATAGTACACTTGAACACCTCCACAATTCACCTCCGGTGCAAGGTCTCCCGGGATGTCCGTAATTGTCCATTTGTGTGGCACTGCCAGGGCCAAGGAAAAGTATCAGAATTAACTGCAGGGCTAGTTAGCTCTTGTCTTTTATAATCTAGGAAAAGCTAGGGAACAACTCGCCAGGAACACCGAAATGGCTGGGAAAGTTGTCCCGGCTCGCGGGGGCCTTCACAAAGTAAAACGATCTTGTCGAAAATACTGCATTTCACGCAATTGAGGGCTTTGAAGGTAATATTCGCAGTCAGCTTATTTTTAATTATTATTTAATGATAAGTGAATGAAATGTTTACGACTTATAGTGATTGATCTCATTTTTATGAATCTGGTGTTAGTTTTATATAGCTCGATTTTTATGTTTTTGAAGGAATACGCGTTCACAAAATATATGTTCCTACGCAGATGTGGGGTGGGGCAACACAGTTAAAAGAACCTAGTAAAATAAACTAATTTGCTCCTTTTTAAACCACAGAGTGAAATGAACAACAGAAATTACGTGTGCGAGACATCTTTTATTGTATAATTACTAAAAATCGCGAATAACGCCAGTTTTAAAGGAATAACAAATGTTTCTTAATTTTGTATAGGTATAGAATTTTGCATTTAACAAGAACCCCAGTGAGTTGCATACTACTTATTCTATCTAAATCATATGCATGCCAAATTTGAATATGGCAGAAAAATTCTAAGGACAAAATTTCTTGTGTGCAAACTGTGAAGATGCTTGAAATACATAAACAGACAAAAACGCCGTCAAATATTACCATAAATGAACAACAACGCTCTCTCGCGACAAAAAAATAATCCAGCTTTTGGTGTTACTTTTTTTCTTTATTAAAGTTTGCTGAAATTTTTAATGGAGAGCAAACAGCTAGGCCTACTTCTCAACACTAAATGTGATGGCGGGGAGGTCACAATTTGAAGAACCGCACACACGTAAATAGTTCAAATTTATACCATTCTGGGTTGGCGGGTGCTCCTCAAATGCGTATTTGACTGATTTGGTTATCACAACATGCTCCTTAAATTTTTATGCATAAAATATGAAGATTCAGAAAAAATAAAACAACCCAAACCCAGAAAACACTTTCGTTTTGCGAAGTCTTGTACTTTTTCGACCCGCATCTACTCTTGAAAGGGGCGGCGTCTACACGAGGGATGCTTTTCGGGGAGGAAAGTGCGTGTCCTCAGTGATCCGACTCAAGCGTTCACACGAACGGCGGGAGCCGAGAGGATGTCAGTATTAAAGGTGCATTTAGCGGTTGCGCTCTCCGAAGCACGGCTCGTTGCGCGCTAACAAGAGTAGCAAAATGCAGGACGCGATTATAGCAGCAGCGCTGTTAGATGCACAAAACGACGAACTGCATTCTGCTAAAAGAAAGTTGCGTCTTGAGGGGTGGACGTAATACAAATGACGTGGAATCAAAAACCAGTTGTACGAAGAGCGGCTTGAGGACGGCACTGATGAATATCGAAGACTCCTTCGGTGTGCCCCGGACGAGATGCGCAACAGCGGAAGCCAGCAAACAAGTCAGGCGGTCCCGATGCCGCCGCCGGCATCTCGCTGAGCAAAATCTGTGAAGTTGCCTGACGCGCGAATAAACTACCGCCAATTGCAAGAGATCCCACGCCAAGGCAGAAGTGTTCGTGCAGCCCGAGCAGAAGGTCACCCATCCCCCTGGGATGTCTACGTCAGCGCGGCTCAACGCAAAATAGCTAACGTTGTTACCACGTGATGCGCATCCCGGGGGGCAGAGGGGAGGGAGGTTCTTTTCCGTGTGAATACCTCTTAACGAGCGCGGCCCCGTGTAAAAGCGCTTTGCTGGCATATCCACGAGGAACTCGAACACCGACCATTGGCGCTTCGTTTAATAAGCTTCACGCAATGTTAGGGGCGAAATGAACCAGTCTGGGATATTGGCGAGTGAGGCTCCGGCCGGCCTGGTGCGCGGCGGCAGCGGGGACTAGGGGAAGAAGCTGGGAAGCCGGAAGATGGAAGACGGAAGATTGGAAGGCACTTTTGCACGGAAAAGGGCGACAACGGATGTTCGCGGTGATGGTGACCGCGACGTGGAGTCGTGCGACTGTCTGGTGACATAGTCTGTACTTTGACCCCAGCTTCAACCCTCGATGGCGGCGTCCCCAAGACGCGGTGTGGACTAGCACCGCTAGGACGATCGGCATGCAGTATACAGTGGTTGCGCAGCAATCCGAGGTTTTCTTGATGACCTTTCCAGATCTTGAAATCCCCAGCAGAATGTGAGTAGAAGGCGCCCTTCTTGCCGAGAGCTATGGGTTGCTGTGCCACCTTCATCCGATGATTGGGAACTGGGGAATCGGACTGGATTCCTAGAAAGTAAAACACAACGTTAAAAAAAGACAAATCATGTTGTTAGTGACCTTCTGGCGGAACGCAACAGAATTTGAAAACCTTGCCTTCTTTAAACAGTCTCCCTTGATATGTACTTTTTTTTCTTCTTAACACAAGTAAGCAATCATGAGTACATTACTTAAAATTGCAAAGCCTTCGGAACCATTATTATCACGCAACACTAGCTTCATGCTTGCGCATCGGCGAAATCAGCATTCTAATTTCTCTCGCTTACAACTTAATTTGATTTACATTCTTTAAGAGGACTCTAGGTTGATGCGTAGAATAAACTGATTCCACAAACTGTAGTCTGCAAGATACAAAGTGCCTAGGTTTTGATGGGTTGCGGATGTGAGCTTTGAATGTCTATTCCTCTTGTATCGTCTGAATCCCTTCGCGTTCCTCTCCTCAAGACTTTGTATAGCGTGATTCACCAAGGTGGGGCTTAATCATAGAGACAGAAAGCATTGCGTGCAAAAATGGGAACTGAACTTTGCGGATTGTAGTTCCACAATACTGAGAGTCGCGGGAACATGCAGGATGAGCCACAAGAGTCGATGGCTGTTTGAAGGGACCAGACGAATCGGTTTCCGAACGTATCAAGCTAAATTTTACTCAGAGCTGGCCGAAGAACGCGTAATAAGGTATGCACATGATTGTCATTCAACAAACTTACTTGAGTAAAACGTTAAAAATAAAAAACGACTCAAAATAGATACTTTCGGCTGCACGTCTGCTAAAGAAAGGGGATGATTGGGGCACCAGCCAACAGGTTGTCGGCACGTAAGATCGCAGGCGGCTACAGGTGGCCACGACGGACGCTTCCTCTGGCCTCGGCAATAGCAGACAACGTTTCTGAGCCGGAAGCGATGCGCTCTTTCACTGCACGAATTGTCGGCTCATGCTTATTTTGTTCTACCAATAAGCATATAAAATGAAGTTGAAACGAGAACAACAAGACATATGTGTTGCCTCGTTTTCATCTTGAAAGATTATTTGCGGCTGCATGTCTTTTCTGCTCTGCACTCTCTGGTCGTTACCGCGTCTCTTTTCTTCTTTCCAACTTTCGTTTGTGCTGTTTTTGGGTGCAAGTGATCTTCATGGTGCGCTTAGCTCCCAACGAGCGAGTGAAGGTTGCTCTCTGGTAAGCGAAGTTCCAGAGGACGAAAGAGGTCCACCGACATTTTCGGGCGGAGTTTCGGCGGTCACCTCTGGGCTCCCTACAATTCTACGCCGAGTGACGCGCCTCAACGAGGAGGTAAATATCCAAAACAAGCCACACCGACAAAAGTGGTGTCATCACCCGAAGCTGACGCTGATAAAAGCGGTGCTTGGTGCCCTCTCGGTTTACCCACTTGCCGACGCGGAGAGCATCACTGACATCAGTCGACTGTTGCGCCAATCAGATACCTCTGGTTAGTACATCGCCGCCGTAGGTAGGAATTTCAAGTTTGAGAGCGCAGCTGTTAGGCGCCCGTTCCCGGCTTGAGCGGCGTCGGCGTCGGCGTAACCGTAAGGTCACGTGACCCCCCCAGGTCACGTGAACCCCCAGGTCATGTGACCCCCCACAGGTCACGTGACCCCCACGGGTCACGTGACCCCAAATCACATGACCCCTTCCCCAAGGTCACGTGACCCCCGTGAGGGCAAGAGGAGAAAGGAGGGTATAGCCTCCCCTCAGTACCGTTCCCTCCTCCTCCTCAAGAGCTGCGCTCCAATTCGGCGTTACAGCGGAGTTGTAAACGGCTTTCATTTTTTTCATTTCTAACTTTTTACTCAGATAAATTTCTTCAATGAAATTTTGATACCCATAATGCACGTACATTAACCACCTCTGTGCAAGCTTGCAGCTTGATACGCTTAGAAACCAATTTACGCCGTCACTTCAAACAGCCATCGATCTCTTTGGCCCACCCTGTATATCAACCACGAAAGGCCACAAGTATTTTTATCGTCACCTAAAATCTAATAGCAGACAATTTTAAAGGGCAAGATAATTCAGAGGCAATATGTTGCTGTCATAATGACCATGATTTGTAATATCTTAAGTTTCTTATTGGACTAAACTACAGTCGGTGACAGGTTAATAGTACGGTGGAAGCTACTCCCACTTCTTACCACTTCAGCCGGTCGATCGCTAGACAAGAGGTCGCCTCCTCTCTAGCGTTTACTCTGCTAACGTAGCAAGAGTTGGGAGGAGCTTCCCTAAACCCTGAAACTGTCACCGATCGAGAAAGTATCACTCGGCCTCTGTGACAGTGCTGGTTATTTGCCCGGTGCAGGCCAGATGGGGCGTGATGCCCGTAATTTTCACTAAACGCTTCATTAATGTTTCTGGTGGAGTTGGGTGGTGCGTTGAAGAGGTTGAATTTTACGAGCAGGATTTCTGTACACCTTACGAGTTCACCGAGCAACATTCTGAGTATCTAAGAAACTCAACTTAATGCGTCGCATAAGGCCGACTACGCCGAATACGTCAAATGTTCGTGTCTTAGTCCTTAACAAATTTCTCCAAAAACCTAAAGCCGTGGGTACACTGATGATCCATCACACCATAGATAGCCCGAAAACACTGTCTGAGGCGTTTCATTCTTCTAGGAGTAGAATAACTGTCTGTAGACATACTCAAAGCATACCTACGCCTTCAAACATGCATTAATCATTTCTGCTATCATGTTCGCAGCAAACAGCGACTCGTCTGTATGATGTATGATCAGTGGGACCTGCGGCTGAACGAGCAAATCGCACGCATCACATCGAGACAGATCAAAACAAATTTTTCCATGCACACGATTGCGTGCGTTCTTTGTTGTAATCACGTTACCAATAGGGAATAAACTTTCGTGTATCCGGTATTCATGACTTTGTAACGTAACTTACAGGGACTACGGGAGTACGTTAGAGTGATTTCCTGATTCGTATATAGTGACAAGGTGATCATGCAATATAACGAGACCTCTCACAACATCGTTGCCAAATTTGCTTTATGGCCGCAGAGCAAACATATAGCCGCTAAAATAACACTTTCCTAAACCGCTACGGTAGTGTGCGAGTAAATAAAAAAATCTCGCTCACGCTGACAAAGACTCGGTAAGCAAACAGTGTGTAATAGGTGTTCCACACTGTTAACAAATTTCATAAATTTACGCGGAAAATGAGAATGGAACTTGTCCCGTTTGTCAGGATTGCATCCAGTGTACTATGTTCGTGCAGCCACGGGAAGTGTATCATAAAAATACGGAAGAAATGCCAATGGAAATTGTCCCTTATCTCGGCATTGCATCCAGTATACTGCTTTCGTGCAGCATGCAGGAACTGTACTGTAAAAATACAGAAGAAATGTGAATGGAACATTTTCCCATTTTTGGCCTTGCATCGAATTGTGCCATTTTATTGCTGAAATGGAAAGTGTATTGTGCAAAATCAAACATGCAATTTTGCTGAGGAGCATCAGTTTGCCGTGCATGACTATGACTAACGAGGATATTACAAAATAACACCTCGTACTTTAACATGTATCCAGCATTTAGCGTGCATAAAAGGGGCAAAAATTGTTAATTTTAAATGTGAGACATAACTAGGTACATCCTTCGCGCTGGTTTGCCTTCGGTATATTGTTGTCAGCGAAAAAACGTCCACACACAATGAGCGCAAACGAAAAGCTAACCCTCTAGCCCCAAGGGGCCGCCGTCTACGGCGAGAGGGTTATGTGATTAGCGCATGAGTTGGTGATTACGTGATTACACGAACTTACCGTAATTAGGCCCAACGTAACAACGGTGGTGCTTGGGCGTGAGAGGGTCATATGATTAACTTATGATTGCGATATCACGTGATCACATATTCGCATATGCTTACATAATTAGGCCCAACGTAAGAAGTGCAGCGCCTCGGGGTAAGAGGATTATGTGATTAACGCATGATTACGTGATTACTTAATACGTAATCTTACGTAATTATGCCCAACGTAAGGTTAGGCCTAACTGACCACGTAGGCACCACAAATTACGTTATTAGGCCTATCGTAAGGTTAGGCCTAACATTAATTTGGGCAATTTTACGCAAGATTCCGTGATCACATAACCAGCTTCTTTATGGGTTATTGACGTAAATTACGTAATTACGACCAACGTAAGGTTTGGCCTAACCTTACGTTGGGTCTAAATAGGTAGGATTACATAACCAAGTAACTGCGTGATTACGACTAACGTTAAGCATAACCTGAACGGAACACGTGATGACGTTACAGTACGTGACGCGTGATCACGTAAGACTGTGCCTAACGTTCGGCCCAGGTAGTAAAAGAACGCAGGCGTAAATCTGCATTCTTGCACTCTTGACGCACGCAGAAGAAGCAGCAGCAGCAGAAAAGACAGAAGACTATATACTACGTTTACTCCGTAAGCTGTACCTCCAGCCATAGCCTCCTCTAACTGACAAAGCCTGGCAGATCGCAACCCATGAGACGCGGAGTGCAGTGCATGATATGAGCTCATGTCGCCAATCAAATAACGCCGACTGTGCAACGTCACGGCTTTCATCGTCTCTCTTTGGGCACATCCTTCGAGCCTGGTAGACCGTGACAGTGCGCTTTTAGCCCGTGTGTATGTATTTGCGTATCTGCGCCATACTTTTTATGGCGTCAGAAATAAAACAGCATAGAAAGAGTGTCCTTCAAACGACAATAATAATAAATATAAAAAAAAAACTGCAGGGTCTCCGCTGGAAACTCCGAGGCACGGTGGAGTAGTCTTCACAATAAAAAATCTAAAGAAACAAAATAAATAGCCTAACGGTCGTCAGCGGCGTCGCGAGGCCTAGCCGGAGTGCGGAGTAACAACGGTCTTGGAATGCTGTGCATTCGATGCATATTGTGCATATTGTGCGCACGATGCACATGCAAACTGATGCATATTGTGCGTTCGTTCTTTTCTTTGCTCTTCGAACTCGTCGATTTCTAACGCCAAGACTCTCCCTCTTTCGTTCCAATGCGTTTTTCGTTGTTAAATTAACAAATCAGCTTCAAATAAGGGTCGTGGCATCCTCTGGGGTAAATGAAACAAAAAATAAATCAAACAAAGGAACATTGCAAGCTGCACGGCAGCTCCTCCTCGCATCAAAGAACACGCCGTCAGAGAGTCAACGGCTCCCTTCTGGCCTCTACTTTTTATTTTTATATACTGCTTTATTACTTTTATTTTGTTGTTGGGTTCGACTGCTCCCTTCTCTATGACAATGCCTGCCGTACGCAACCGTTGTTGATCATACGATTGGCGATTTGTTTTGTCACGCGATGGGATGGTCCGGCCGATTAACCAATGAGTTCCCTTAGAATGTTGTCACGAGGCATAACGACGAGAAAGGGAGGTAAATTTAAAAAAAATATGTGAAAAGTGAGCGCCGCAGCTCTGCTCCGTTCAGCCCCCTCGGCGCTTTGTGCTTACGGAGATGAGCGTCGCAGTGCCGCTGGCGTTTTGCCTGTGCCGTCGATCGCTGACGCGCATGAAAGACCCTCTTAAAGCAATTAATTTGCTTCCAGGGCATGGAGCCTGCTCAGGGTTCTCGTCCGTGTTTAGAGCGCGCAGCTGCGATGATGCTGCGAGTTCGCGCGCCAGATCTGCGGGTGGCTACTCGTGAGAGGTGCGGTGTGTGGATGACTCGTGAGGTGCTCAATAGGAAGCCGGTCAAGATTCATTGCCGGGGCGAGGTCTCCGGTACGGGCGGTTTCTCTTTCGAGGGATCGCGCCTGGGGGAGAGCAGCTTCGCCCAGCTCCTTGAAAAGCATCTATCCTCTGGGTGTCCAGAACCTACCGTGCGCCGCCATGTTAGCTCGGGAAGCGCGGATGTCGCCAAGTGAGACAATGGCTGATTGGGCGAGCCTTTGTCGGGAGGTTGTGGTGAGATTCGCGTCTTTAGGCGTTGAGAGATGGTTGGCGGTGAAGCCGTGACTGTAGGAGCTAGACGACATTATGTTGGGGTGGCAGAGTACCATCGCGGGTATTTAAGGCCCGACCAGTGGGTTTGCGGCGGTGTGGAACATGGCCAGTGTTTGCTACTTTCTTGTGCCCGTGGAGAGCCGTAGCCGCTAAAACACTGCAAGGGCTAATAGCCAGGTGGGCCCGCCCTAGAACAGAATAATCATTGACTGTTGTGCTGTGCTTCCTAGCAGGCTTTGCCAGATGACTGCTCGCTTCACACACCTCACGCGTCAGCCACAAGCTGCACTTTGTCCAGCCCGAACACTGGTGCGCACACCATGCAATACGGTGGAGGACACCTGGGCCCACGTAAAAAAACTCTCTTCCATCTGGACGGCGCGAGAGACACAAGTTCACATGGTCACCCTTCGAGAGATTCATGTTTTAGAGGAGAGAAGACGCGCAGGAGGCACTATTATATTCCGGTGCATTTCTCGCCGCGGTCGCCAAAATCTGCAAGCACCGACGCAGATAGGGACCTTTTCTATATTGCGGAGGACAGAGGACTCTGACGGCCCCCGGTGACTTTGAGTCGATCCGCTGCGCTGGGCTCGTCGCCCACCGGTGTGCATAAAGGCAACTTATGCGCCAACTGCTCGTCAAAGTGCTCGTTACGTCAGTTGGGTTCGGGTGGCGGTCAAAATGGCCTCTTTTAGGGCCCCCAGTACTACGCAAACGGAGCTGCTTTCTGGAATGCGGCCCCCGTGTCTCCCGTAAAAAAGTTCACAGGAAATACCCAGAAGGAGCGCATGTGATCCCCAACTAAGATTATCGCGCGTTATGGTTCAAATAAAATCCCTCTTGCTTATTTCGCGCCTTCGATCCCAGTACGTGACCCCGTTGCAGTCGTCCCGCACTCTAAAAAAAAAGGTAGTCATACGTGACTACCTTTGAGGTGTGTCAGTAAAGTTGTCCCAAATATAATAACGTTCGCCTAGGGTAAAAATGACGAACCCGCATGTAGTCAAAGCCGCAGGTAGTGGAATTTGACCACCACCAAAAGCAACATGGCGGCCGGTTAGCGAGGCTCGGAATTCCCCGGTAAGGCCTAACGAAGAGCACGGATTTTTTCGGCCGAGTGAGAATGACAGGCGCATACGCCTATTCGACGTGTTTTGAGCGCCTTCAGACACTCTGCACATCACGTCCCCAGACGCCCACGGTACCGCATTACCTGCTTATCACTGTAAGGACGGCAGTGTGTGGCGGAATTGCCGCGATCGCCCCCGACGGCATCTCGCTGGATTGACTATTTTTGCCACCGGCGGGAACGCTCAAAAGAAATCGTTATACGAGGAATGGGCATGCTGACTTTATTGAACACAACGTATGCTTGTCGTGTGTGGCGATGAATCGCTGGGCGCCTTCGTCGTCACCGACGAGAGGCGTTCAACTCGCACCAACGCTACCGCTATTTTTTTTCTTTGTAGTTTGGGTTTGCCTTTACGGCGTGGTTATCCATTCGTGCGCGTCTGTGCCTGCGCTTCGCACCTCTTCGGACTACAAAACGAGCATTTAGGTGGCTGAGTCGGCCGGTGGCAGCAATTATTACGATTGTTATCGAACTGGCAGGAAGCAGGGACGTGGGAAGACCCGTGAAGCCGCGGGCCAGCCAGGCCAGCTGTTTGTAAATCAATAGCTACAAGGACTGCTCGAAACAGCTTATTGAATCGGGGGCAGCTTTGCGCCACCTAGGAGGTGACAGTAAAAACCGCTCAAATAGTTGCTAAAAAGAAAATACTTATGCGCAGAACTCTTGCTATTCTAGAGCAATACGTAA